>WBMZ01010408.1:0-102404 GCA_013400975.1 Atrichornis clamosus
AAAAAGAAAGAAGAAATTGAAAGTAATGAGGGGAAAGAAAATAAAACAAAGGCCTATCCTAATCATGTTATTTATAGGTTCAAGACTTTGTGTTGATTTTAATTGAAGAAACATTTAAAACATTAATCCAGGCTTTCAAAAGCATGTATTAGTCATTGACTTATATATTCTTCTACATGTGCTCAATATTTAGGCAATTTACTATTTTTATCTTAATTAAGATAGATCTTCTCAGCCAGCAACAAACTAAGTCATCTGTACTGTCATAGCAGTCAAGCCGCCGAGGCGCTGAATTTTGAGATGTGTCTGCCTCAGTGGGAGGATTCCTAGAAGAAACATTCATTTCTGTGCTGCTGTCATTTAGAAACTAACGTACATAAACTTGCCTCATGAAGAAAGGCTGAAGAAGCTCAGTCTACCCAGCTAAACAAACAGAAGGTTAAGGAGCAAAGTCCATTAAAAAAAAATGTCAGGAAGGGCTTTTCAATCTCGTAAAGACATGACAAGATGCCTGTCACCAAAATCTGTTCAGAGCAGCAGTTGCATTTTCTTTTCCAGTTTTTTAATCACAGGTACAACAAATGAAATGCTCACTGTCATATGATGTTTCTGAGTCAAAATGTATATATTTTGAAAGATATTCTCCATCCCTCTTGTATGTTTTGGGAACAGATTCTGTGGTGAAACACCATTACCCCTAGACAGATCAGATGGTCATTGTAGTTTTTGACTGAAATTGCTATACATCCATGTCTATTTTCAGTCAGGTGTAATGTATATTAAATATATAAACACTCTGATACCTGAAGAAGTGGTGTGTGCTCAATCTGAAACATTTTCATATTTCACATATAATCTAGATAATATAATATGTAGAAACAAAATTGATAGCTTTCAAGATAATTTTGGGGTCTCTAATGACGAAACAGGCAAGATAAATGATGTTAATTATGTCAAATGTCCATATATTATGTGCTCATGATAACAAACAATCAACAACATAATAAAAGTTTTAAAATTTATCTTATTTTTTGAAGTTTATAGTCACATGTCCAGAGACTTCTGCAGCAGAAAAAACTAGAGTTAAATCTAAAACTGTTTACCTGGCTCTGGTAAGTAAATTTCACAAATTCTAGAAAGTTCATTACCTCAGATAAATACTTTGAGATTATCAGAACTGGTGGAGTTTGACAGGAATTGACACGTAATTGTTACTATTTCTAAACTTTTGCAGGTTGCCCCATTACAAAAAAATCAATTTGTTATACTTTGCTAGTTCTCCTCTTGTTTCTAATGGAAACAAATAAATATGGAACAAAAAAAGTAGAAAGAAATGAAGAAAGAAATCTTTTCCTGAATGCTAAATGAAATTTTTGAAGAAAATTATATTTTGGGAAACAATAAAAAAATAAAATTTTATTTCATTCAGAGCAGTTGATTTATTCATTAATGGTACAGTTTGAAAAATTTCCTGAGATGAACCTTATAAATGCATATTTCCCTTTTAGCTCTCCTTCTTCCATTAGGAGGAACATGCCAGACAGGGAAGGCCACAATGTCCTGTGGCTAATGGCATGTTAGAAAGTATGGCAGGCATTTTTAGGATAGGACTTTTAGTTCTTCTCGTCCGCTCTTCATGCTTCCATCTGTAGTCCTGAAGCATATGGCAAACACAAACCCTGCACAGAATCCTGCACAATTAACATCTCCCCTATTTAAAACTCCAGTCATCCTGTTGTATTTGTGGCTTCCTTCGACCTTGACTTGCACCCTATGTTTAGTCACAATCCTTACCATCCCAAAGGAAGATGATGCACATAACTAGACACAATATATATAATTATGTGTGCACATATGTACAAAAACACACACACACACACAGACACACATATATATATGTATTATATAGACATACACATCTATATATACATCATTTATCTCCAGTGATAACAAGTATAGCAATTTTGGGGGGTTTTTTATACTGTTGCTCACAAAGAAGATTACAGGGAAAAACAGCCTTGAAATTGCCAGAACATACGTTGAACAACACTATGTTTTGTTATAAAAATACAAATTGTTTACAGCAATTTATAATCTGTGGATATGTTTTAAATGGGCAAATCCTAACATTGCCTACTTGAATTCGAACACTAAGTATATTTCAGCACTACTTTAATTTTCTATTATATTCATGCTAAGTGATTTTCATGCACATCAGATTCAGTATGCAGTCTGCAGTAGCAGTGGCTAGAGAAAACTAAAACCCTTCTAGCTGGTACTGAGAGATAAAGAAACAGAGTTGGTTTTAATGTTAGAAGTAGATTTATGGTAAAAGTAGATGACGGACTAATCCCTAGACACTATCCACACTTCCTTCATAGAAAATGTTCCTTTCTCTACAGTCTTTGATTACATTCGTTTAATGTGTTTTCTTCTCAACTTATCAGCCTCTGTCTAAGTGAAATTTGAGCCTGTGCAGGAAATATCATGAACTGACTATGGACAGGGAATACCCAAACATCTGTATCACACAGGTTTGACTATACCCGGGCCCAGTTTTGTGGTTTAACAGCAGATGTTACCACTGGAGTATGTAAAACAATTCTTGTGCTCTCCATGCAAACTAAGGAAGCCCCACTGTTCTGGACATTGCATCATGAAAAGAATTGAACAAAGTCTCAATAGGGAAAAGCACAAATATACAGACTGTTATTTTGCTGTTGGGATAAAAGGATCCCTGATGATAAAAGTCTAATATCACTGAAATCAGAGAGAGGAGACATTTATCCCATAAGGACATTTCAGCAGGACTGAAAAAAAGAGACATCTGCCTATCAATTACTTGATTTTGTTTTTATAGTTTAACTGTTGCTGTTACTAAAAGTACTATTATTTCTGTCTTTCTTCAGTGGCTGGGTAGTAAAAAAAAACCTCACATAGCGAAGAGTTTTGTCCCCACAGTGCCTTACCAATCAACAAAATTAGATGAGGCTGCCCTGTAAGGAACATCTAATAATACACTGGTGAGTTCCAAAGGCATTTTACATGTGTCTTTCTTAGGGACCCAACCCAGGGGACCATGAAGAGGTTCATTTTCTGTCTGGTCTGTGTGACTGCCAACATCAACTCATGATGCCACATATCACCAGGGCAATAGCACCAATAACAGGTGCTATTGTGATGATAAAGGCATTGATGTTTTCTCTTGATCCCCAATATGAGTGCAGAAAAGGTATATTGCCACCTTGTTCTGATCAAGACAGCCGTGAGCTTAGCTATAATAAGATCAAACCAGCTGCATGCACAGAATTGATTTTTTTTTTTAATGTATGAATTTAACTAAAAAAAACCCCAAAATATTTTTCTGGAGAGGTTATACTATCATTTTCTGAACTTTTATTGTAGGAGTTCTGTACCTATCATTTTCATATGCTTCCTTAACCAGCAAACGATGTGGTAAAATTGTGGGTAGTGGCAGCATGAAGAACAGAACCATTTTAATTTGTCCCATCTGGCATATTAACATTAATAAAAGATGTTTAAAAAGAAATGCCTTGAAAGGCTTTCACCTACTGATTTAACAAGATAATAAGTAAAGCTTGCAATCTGCCACTAAATATAACTGATAAGAATAAGAGTGAGTTTAAGATGATAACAGAGATTAACCTCTGAAACACTGATATAAAAAGGAAAAAAAAAAGCCTGCTGATTGCAACATATGAACATTAAAACTGGCAACCAAACTGTCTATTATTTTTGGCTAATAGGGTATATCCAAGCACAGACTGTCACCAGTTTAACAAACATTGCAAACCATCGAGGGACTTTACACCAATCAGGTCAAAGCAGAGACGAAGCATTCCTAACCCTGTAATTGCCCACTGAGGGTACCCCATGCTGGGGAATTAACTGCTCTTTGATTGTTCCATTAAAATTTAACCAATGAATCGTCCTATTTTCAGGCTGCTCTAAGGGGGAAAGCAACATTTTTAATTTGTCTAAAATAATTATATCATTACTTATTTTGGTTATTTGTACTCCAGTATTTAAGTGTCCTGAGTGGTTTGTCAGAGGCAGAGAGGGCTGGCTGTGGAGACCAGAACCGATAATTCCACCACTGCCCCACCTAGTCCCAGATTTTAGTTGTGTGTGCCCAAATTTAAATTCAGTGAAATAAATTCAGTGAAATACACTCAGGATACTAGAAAGCGCAGCACAAAATTTTGTGGTACTTCCCCTATTCCAATGCTGAAAATGGGTTCACTCATCCATTTCTCCATTGCCTGCATCAGAACCATGTTTTCATCCTTGTCTGGGTCTGTTCCTCAGAGTAAAGTAATAGCTTTTGCTTTCATTGTTCACAAAGACATTTGTATTTAAGTCTGCGAGAAGGTGTTCGCTCAATTTTTGTTCCCGGAAAAACAACAGTTGGTATATGCCATGTCTGATACTGCAAGAGTGAGATTCACCTTCTGTGTTCCCAGCTGGGATGAGAGAAGCTGTTGACATCCAAGTATGACTTTTGAGGTCACAGAGGTGTGCAATAAAGCAGTATTTAGCAGCTCTGTACCTTTTTGATGTCCAGAAATGGGCATATGGTTTTGACTGATCTGTGTGTCTTTCCAAACCCCACAATGGCCTATTAGGAATCTATGGATCAAAATGCAGCAGAAAATCATGTGAAAAGTAACTGAAACTGGTGTAAATGTCAACATATTTTAAAATATAATAAGTTCCATTATGCATATATAAATAGAACAACAAGGAAAAAAATTGCAATGGGTGCAACATAGCTCTGACAAAGAGACAGATAGAAGTAAGTAATATTATGCCTCAGTGTTTAGAGAAATAATGGGTTTTACTTGAAAATATTTATTTTCAACCACTGTATGTATTCCAACATGCATGTCTAAAAATCACAGATCAGATTACAGAGTATGACAGAGAATGAATTGGGGAGATAGGACAATAACAAGACAAAAGTTTATTAAAAGGTTAAGCGCTCCTAAAGCCAGATTCAGTCTATACAAATTATGCCAATGAAGGCACAAGTAAGCTGCAGGAAAATTGCAGAAAATATCACAAAATTTAACAGAGGTTTTTAATGCTTATTCAGTATAGGAAAAGGCTAACTGGGTTATAAAACGGCTAGCATTGATGATTATTTAATGACAGCCTGAACCACAAGGATTTTATTAGCTTTTTCCTTTTGTTTATTCTCTGATAGCAAATATCAAATATCGATGTAGATGGGAAGAAAATATGACAGGGGGCTCATATCAAAGGATTCCTACAATCAACCAACATCCGTAATTGTTGCAGTGGCTTAGGTCCTTTTAATGATACCTTAGCCAGTGGAGAAACAATGTTGCAACGGCATTTCTATGGGAAGGGTTTCAGGACATAATTCCTCTCATCAGTTTCTGTGGTATTTCCTTTGTTTGTCACGGTTTTGTTGAGGGGTGGCAGGGAGGTGGGAGAGTGGGGGAGCTTCCTTTGCTTCTCATTCAGATGTGTAGATGTGTGCCTTAGATGTCTTTTTGCTCACCACACCAAATGTCTTAGTTCACTGCTACCGGTGGTAACATCATCACATGTTTTGCTTCACAGCAGATGTTACTATCTTCCAGTATTTTTAGCACTCAGATGTCTAAACTTGTCTAAGCCTGGTTAAACTATGTGATAGCAGAACTTAAGCAGCCACCAGCATTTTGATCGTACTAATGTTCCCACTACTGCTACCACCAGAGAAGTTAATTTGTTTGACAAGTCCAATGAATTAGAGAAGTGATTTGTCATATCGTGTCATATTCCTTCTCTGTCTATTTGTATCTTGCATGAAAAAACAGGAATGTGGTCCATTCTAGGGCTCCGCCACCCACCCCCTCCTCCTCCTAAGCGTCGCCAGCACTACCCAACACCGTCATTCAAAAAGGTAAACACATTTTATTTCATAACATATTCCAATATGTTCAAAATGTATTTTGACATGTTCTTCTTCCCTAGCTATGCCTATTTTCTAAACACCCTGGCACATTGTCAACACTGCTGATTCACTGTGGTCTTTCTTTGATTTCCGTGATATCAATTAAAATTGGAAAGATGTCACAAAGAACTGTTGGGGAGGGGAAGGAATTGCATTTATGTCCTACGACACAAACGTATGTGCACATCTGATTTTTCACAGGATTACAAATTCATAACGTAAATTTAACTAAGGCTTGCAAACTGACAGTTGTGTAACTGACAACCAAGCCCTTAAAAATGGTGCAAAGACTTAAATCAGTTACCTTTATGAGCATAGGTTAATAATCAAATACTGATACACCGATCTGACAGTTTCTTTCTTTCATATGAACCTTTTCTGCTAAAGAAATGGGAAATATATGACTAGAACACACTTTCAGCTGTCACTGACAGAACAAAATAAACACTTACTTAAAGTCCATGTTAGAAAGCTCTCCCTGTAGTCTTTAAATGGAGATGGACTTCACAAGGGATTAGAGTGAACAAAGAATTCAGGACTCTCCTCTCTCTAGCAGGATACAGAGGTTTTCTAAAGACTTCATCTGGGTGTTCTGTTCATCCAAGCTTCTCTAGATCTCGTGAATCACAGAATCACAGAATAAGCTCAGCGGGCACGGACCCACAAGGATCACTGAGTCCAGCTCCTGGCCCTGCACAGCACCATCCCCACGAACCACACCCTGGGCCTGAGAGCATTGTCCAAAGCCTTGTTGAACTCTGTCAGGCTTGCTGCTGTGAGCACATCCCTGGGGAGCCTGTTCCAGTGCCCAAACATCCTCTGGGTGAAAAACCTTTTCCTGATATCCAACCTAAATCTCCCCTGGCTCAACTTCATGCCATTTGCTCGTGTCCTGTCACTGGTCACTACCGAGCAGAGATCAGTGACTGCCCCTCCTCCTCCCCTCACCAGGAAGCTGGAGTCACACATATTACAGAGCTGGCAGTGTTTTGTCTCTTGTAGAATCATTTTGCAACAGCAGTCTGATAATTGCAGTTCAGCACAAGGCTTTCCATCATAAAACAGAGTCACTGATAGATCGGGTGCTAAGGAGTTTAAATGTGATACACGTTATATCATCTAAGAATCTGCATGTGGATGAAAAATGAGACTTTAAAGGCCAGAGTTTGTTAATTTTTTGCCCATTTACCTAACCTTTTATGTTTTTTCCTGAGAAACTTTATTCATTGCAAACACCGTTCATGCTTAGTAAATCATACATGATCCTACTGAAGCATAGACAGAACAAGATGTGTTATGAACTTAATGGTTGATTTCAAGTTGGTGACTTGGAGTAGAAAAGCCTGCAATGAAAGCAATTAACATTTACATAGAAAACTCAGACAACAAACTCAGGTGAGTTGGGGGAGAGGAGGGTACTTATTCAGACCTTGCAGGCTAGGGTTTTTTTCGTATGCTTAAGTAATATTGATTGTATCAGTGCTTGATCAGTCTGTGTTCATACCTTGGTAGAAAAAGCCCTAGAACATATGCTTAGAGGAAGTGTTAATTGTGCAGTTATCCTCAAAGCACACGGGAATCTGAGCATGTCTAAATAGTTTGAGGACCAGGACCTGAGGCCTAGAACATAAAAAAAGATCACAGCACTTAAAATTAATAGTTGTCTCTTATGGGCAGAGATAAGGTCCACTCAGAGAGTTATTTGACTATTAAAATTCAACACTGTATCTTCAGTCATACAGGAAGGTAAGATATATAAAATAAATTTGCATATGACTATCATTATAGACTTCTCTGAATATTATACAAAATCAGCTAAATCTTCCATATTCTAAATTGATATATCAAAAACACATAAAAAATTGCATACGGTAGAAAAATCTTTTTTTAATGGTGGGAGAATTTAATTCCAATGTAATCTTCATCTATTTCACGAAATAAACTTGAAATGAAAGATGGAAAACAGCCTCACAGAAGAAAAATCTTATTTTATCTGGATTTTGCAACATTTTATTTTAGTTTAAGATGATGCAGAATAGCCTCGATCAACTGTTTTTTTCTCCCCTCTCCCATAAGGTTCTACATTAAGACCTCCATATGCTCAATTTTAATAATTTGTTTCCAAAAGCCAGGAATTATTCCAAATGTGAAATATTATGCTCTTTATTTAACAAAACAAAAAAAAAAAAAGAAATAAGAAAAAGAAAAAGAAAAAGAAAAAGAAAAAGAAAAAGAAAAAGAAAAAGAAAAAGAAAAAGAAAAAGAAAAAGAAAAAGAAAAAGAAAAAAAAGAGAGAGAAACCCAAAGTCCAGGTATGACATCTTTAAAAAACACACTATGGAAAGAAATATTTTTAATCACATTTTCAGATTCTGTCCCTTTTCCTCTGGAAATTCTGTTTCCACTCAATAACATTTAAGACCTCTAATAACGTTTCTGTAAATGCTATAGGGATATTTCTCCTTGTTGCTGTGTGGTTTCGAGAGCTGCCTCAACTGCGTTGCTAACCATTACTTGCCATGTAGTTGTCATTCAAATTCTTGATAAACAAGGTCTCTCTACAAAGGCAAACTGGAAAATTCAGACATTATTTCTGGGGAAAGAGGCAACTTTTACAGAAGTCATTGTTATGCCAGGAAGAAATTTATAGAAAAAGATGAAATTTCTTGTTTTACTGTAGTGGAACTCAGTACTACATCATCAGAAAGGAGTGTGGAAGATGACTCACTGGGATCACCTGCTTAAACAGAAAAAAAAGATAATTCATTAAGTTTGAGTACAATACTTTGTGAAATGTTCCATCTACTAACTTATCAAAGCTTAGTTACATGTAGTCTAGATATAAGGTATGGTTTAAAGACTCTGTGTGGGCGAAGGAAGAGTATGCACTGAGCATAGTCCTGTACAGACCATCAAGGTTGCAGTGTTCTTCCAGAAGCTCTTGATGCTGAACCTGTAACTTAGGTCTAAAAGATCAGGAGTGAGTATTCTTTAAAAGTTTTCCTCCAGCTGCAGAAACTCGTTCCTCTACATGACAAACAAAGCCTGTATTTGAGCTATCTTCACTCAGTATTAGGAAATTTGGCTGAGAGAGGGATGGGGTTTAGAACTATTATTTTACAGGATCCAACCTGTCCTGTAGCAATGCTCCTGCTGCATATAGGCATGGAGGGAGTCCAATATTATGGTACCAGTGCTGTATATCGTGCTGTGTTATAATGCACAGCCTCTTGCATCCCAGACAAAGTATGTCTATCATCTCTGACAGTGGAGAGTCTCCCCCTGTTTGAATCACTCAGTGCATACAGGAGAGGAGTCAAGCCAAAATTACATGTAGATTTTCAAACAAATTAACCAACTTCCAGTGTTTGATTCTATGAGCAAGAAGATTTGTGAGTTGAAAAATATTCTAGAAATCTATTTTTTGGGGTCTGGACAAGCTGTAATAGCCATCTCCTGAAGGTATCAGGCTGCTGCTGGTCATTACAGCACTGATGACAGAAATGACTTGAAGCTGGAAGGCACCATCCAGAGCTTGCTGAAATCAGTGAAAACATTTCTAAAGACTTTAATAGACTTTGGTTTAATCCTGATGAGAGCAAATGGGGAAGAGGGAGTTTTTTCCGAGTGGAGTTGGAATAAGGGAGTGTAGCTGGAGTGAACACATATGTTCCTACCATATGGGTGGAGAGCTCTGGGATTTCTGCCATATTGATCCTGAAGTCAAATACAATTTGTCTTTCTAGTTTGGATAAACTAGATCCTCAAGTGAAGAATATATAACTTCAGGTGAATGCTGAGCCTGGTGTCTTCAGAGAACAATTTGCAAACCCACAAGCCTGTCTAGACCATGAGAATGAAACCACATCCTAGGTTGACTGGGCTTGTTCCATAGTTGTAATTGAAAAGCTAAAGAGAGGTCTGCCCATATTGCTGTGTTCTCTTTGCCTGTATTCATCATTTTTAAAGATATATTATTTGATTAGTTTTACTTTTTATAGATGCAGAGGTCTCTTTTCAGTAGTACTGAAAAATTCCTTTTCAATGAAAAGGGTTTAAAAGGATGCATCACTAGGTATGGATCACCTCTAGAGCAAAATTTGCAACTTTCTTCAGTGAAGTATTACATTTACTTAGTTAAATTAATGCTAGGACTGAAGGTCAGGTCACTTAGCTATAGATGTTTCTCAGCATATCATCAAGTTGATGCCCTTGTAATAATTAATTATTTCAGGGCTAAGCCCTTCATTCAACAGGTTTTTAACATTAGTAAAGTCTAGCTAACAACTTGCACTTTGGGCAGTGGTTCATTCACAGTTCATTTTGGGTTCAAAGGGTTAGTAATGGGTAAATCATTAATAGCAGGAAGATGACTTTTGAAAGTCCAGTATTTCTATGCTGAAATATGTCAGAGTTCATAGAACAATAAATTTCATTATTCTGAAAGCTCTCCAATACCCCTTCAGACGAGAGGTATTATAGTGATCACACTGCATAATGTTAATCTTGTATATTTTGTCTTCCAGTTCTGTACAAAGATACATGAAATTTTTAAAAGAAAAAAATATTAAAAAAAAAAGATAAATGGTAAAGAAGTTATTAACAATTTTTCAGAGCTGAGAGCTTTGATAGAGTTAGAGAAAAATCTCAAATGATTCTTCAGTTGTCTAAGACAGTCTATCTGTCTGTATATAAACGAACACAAGCTACTACTACTTTATGTTAAAAGAAGATGTACAGATTTGCTTAGATTAATTTAGACATAATTCAGATGGACCAGGGTGTTGTTTGAGAAAGTGATTAGCATGAAGATTACTAGCCGCAAACACATTTGATTGACATGTGTTTCAGACTGCAATTAATTAACAATATGTTTCTCTTATGCCACCAAGAATTTTTACACACGATGGCAAATATAGAACTTTAATTCAAAAAGCACCTCTGAGGTGGGATGACCCAAATAGTTTCCACCCAGAGGACTATTGCATTTCTCCTCTGATCCCTGCCAGCTGGTCACCAAGCAGCAGCCACTTATTCCTCACTTGAGGAAGGGTGAGGGGTAACAGCTTCAGTATCAAGTAGGTGGGAGAGAGAGAAAAAAACAAACGCATGGCCCACGTAGATAACTCTGGTGACAGTAATAAGGGGTACTGATACAGCGACACAGAGAAGAATAAACTAATTTCAGGGAACTTTGGCAAATTTTTTTTATTAGTGGTGATCCAATACATTATCTCTTTATGGGATTCTACAACATATTTTAAAGATAGGGTCATCTAGCAGAGTTGCAGAAAAGGGGAGATCAGCAAAAGAAGTTGCTAGAAAGGATTTTGTGGTGCTTTCTGGATGCAGCATCAGTTTGTAAATCAGTTCATGAAGCAGTTGGTGGCTGTGTGGAGATAGCTGAATTGGAAACTCTCATTTTGAGTGCCTACAACATGCTGAAAAGCCATCAAAACTGCAAAAATACTCCTGATTCAGTGCAAACTCAGTAACTGCCGTGGCAATCCCAGTGGATGGCAGCAGCTGCAGGAGTGACCTGCAATGCAGCAGCTCCAGGATGCAATCCTGTCTCAAAAACATGATTCTTACAAAAAAAAAAAAATTTGAGGCATCTACAACTACTACTCAAAGAATTGTCTCCTACAGGATGCAGTGTCACCATTTGTTACTTTGGTTTCCCTAAGCTGTATGAACAGGCTGCATTCACCTTCCACAAGAATTTTCAAGATTTTCCATAGAAGCTTTTTTGTTTGGAGACAGAAGAGTACTCTGTCTGGGACGAGCTGGTGACTAATGGGCTTGCTATTGGGGCAGCCAGTCCCAGTTCCTGCACTTTGTTTTTTTTAATTCTTCACATTATGAAATATATTTGTGAGTTTCCTGAAAAGTTTGAGAAGACTTAACACTTCTTTTGGAAACAAGAGTTTGGAGTTTGGCAAGGAGAAAGCGTCTGGGCTGGAGAGGAGCCTTTGTCCCAGATATAAATATCTGAGATATAAATATCTGCTGTGGTTTGTCTTCCTCAAGAAAATTTGGGCACCGTGTCAAAAGAATAACTGCACATGAATACGCTCATCAAAGCCCAGACCTCTGCCACTGCCAGAGCAGTAGCAGCAGCACTACATGCTGCAAGAGTAAGGCACAGATACAGCCTGGATGCTCTAGGTGGGGTGAGAAAACAGATGGAAACATGTCCAAACCTGCTTAGACCCTGCTCTGGAGACTCATTTGGAGAGCAGACAGAGCTTGTGTGTTCGGTGTAAACACATTCCAAAACAGTGCTTGTATTCAGCATTCACCTGTCTATAGTGCCGCTACACCTCTAGCTTTAGGAAGGGTAAAGGAGGTAAACACCCACAGGCAGATTCCCTATGGAGAGAAACTGGAACAGAGAGAAAGAAAAGTGTCACGTTCATCCTCAACATATGCATGTGCATTATAATTCAGTCTTTAGAGTGCAATATAATGATATATTTTTCTACCACGTGCGTATGAAACAGAATTAATGTTTCAGGGGGTCCTGTCAATCTAATGCTTTGAGTGTCCATAGATCCAGAGAAACATCTCAGTATCCTCCTGCAAAGGGATTTGTAGTCCTTAACTGCCACTTGGTTGACCGTCAGAGCCAAGAAGGAGATACCTTTGTTCAACACCTTAGCCAAGGCACAGCTCTTCTAGCAGTGCAGCTCTCCTAGTGTTACACTGCAATATTAGCTTTGGATCCGAGCCCAAATGCTGATGTGGGATTTAATTCACTATTTTGGCCCACAGGCAAACAAGTAATCCTGGCAGTACATTGTAAATGGGCTAAACACATAAATCCTGGAATTATTAACATGTACAATATCCAGAAGTGTCCTAAAAATGCAAAGCCTATACCACTCTCCTATTAGCACTAGAAAATACTCAGGAAGGAGGCAGCCAGCTCATGAAAGCTGATATTTTGTCCATGTAAATAATATGGTATTTATGCTTCTGCTGTTCAGTTTTGTAAACAGCTGGTAACCGACTGTAATTCAGATTCTAACCTGAGAACGTTACTTCTTATTCTCATTAGACAAAAATAGCAAAATTGTTGGGCTGTATTTTCTTAAATCAAAGAAAATATTGAAATTCACATATTTCTTCCCTTAACATAGCCCCCTGGAAATGGTTCACAATGAAGATTGTAACAAAGATTGCAACTGCATTGTCAGAAGGACTCCAGTGCTAAAATTTGTTGCAGAGACATTAGGGTAAGTGTTCCCAATAGTGAGCAGGTGGTACAAACATGAACCCTACTGAGATATAATGAGATGTGTATACATGGGAAGTTTAGGAACCTCCTGTGCATCTTTTTGAAAATGACATAAAACAACTTGCAATTAAACTCTATTTGATGCCAGATGAGAAACAAATGTTTGGGGAAAAGTAGTTTTTAATACAATAATAATTCACTTTACATGTGCACGCCAGCAACTTTGCATGCTACTTCCCCAACCAGTGAGAAGCCTCACAATTGAGATGAGATCTTCCATTTCACATAGCTTTACAGGGATATTTCCTTTAAATCGTTGCATTTTGCACAATGACAACAACTCAGTGTGCCAGATCTGCACTTACATTGTACAAAGACCCCAGCCAGAGCAGCACTTCGGCACACATTTAATTACGCTGGTATTGCTTATTACAGGAATAAAAGCAGCTCCATTGAAGCCAGACACTAAACATGCTTTGATGGACTGAAATCAGAAGGAGCACAACATGCCATGTTCACCCTGATTTTGTGAGTGAGGTGCAATGGGAAGTATCATTACTGTTTCACACAGGACTGATTTTTTACTCTCTGAGAAGCACAGATGTCAGAAATGGCATATATGACATGCAGAGAAGCACCTCCATTTCTCAAAACACACAGTTTGTTCTGAGTGAATTTCCCTGCTTCAGTGGAAGATTAATATGTCTCCCACACAATGTGAATTGCCAGTGGGGTGCATCACTCATGCTCACAAGTTGCACATCCCTTAACTACTAAATAAGAGATGATATTTACATAAGCTTTGTGTTCACATTATAATCCAACACATTTTCTTTCCACTGCTTTCCCAAGGTAGGAAAATGAATCTAAACAACAAGATAACTGACAAAAATAAATAAATAAATACATTTGTAGGGACAGTCCCTTTCACTGAGGAATTGCATGACCAGAGTAAACAAGAAGTTAATGCTACAGTATATCCATCACAACTTATTTCTTATAAAATTATTGGAAACGTATTTAAGTTTCTGTAGTGCAGTCGGTAATTAACTGGAAAAAATTAAAAGGCTAGGCAATGCAGCAGATATGCTGACAGAGGATTAAGGAATAATATATTGCTGAAAATCATGCTTCAGTAAGACACATTTTTCCCTTAATTCCATGTAGATCTTTGTTGTATTTTCATGCTTACAGACACTGCTAGATATCTGGGACTTTTCTCAGCAGTGTGAAACACTAAAGGAAAAGAGGTGAGAAGCTGGAAGAAGCTTCTGCAATGCATCATTTGACAGGAAGTCAAGTTATCAGAACAAAGCTGTATAGGTATCAATCTTATACCCATATATGGTGCACATCCTAGTTACCATACAGATATGAAAGGGCCATTAGGGTCTCTTATCAGCTGTATATTGGTGTAATTAAAGGGCTTGATAGCATTAACCTGAACTGTGAAAGTCTCCAGACAATGCACTCTATCAGTCATCTGACCCTTGAGTTTAAACAGCTACAACAAGAAGACTTTCTCCTCTGCTTTCCAAAGGGCATGTCGAGCTGTTGAGTTCATTAGCCTTTTAAAGGAAAAACCTTGGGGTTTTTTTCCCTTAAAAGCAAACTATTATTTTTTATCTAGCCTTCTACTTCAATAACAGGAGGAATTAAAATAAAAGCATCTTCTCTTCCCCAATATATTGCTATATTTTGATTAATATCTAATGTAGAGTACTGAAGAATTTGTGCTATTTTTCTTCATGTGTTTTAGCAGCTGTACTGTTTTTCAGTTTAGCTCATGTTGTTTTGTGGCCAAATGACATGCGAGAATTCAGTGACAGTTTATATTTCTAGGGTCTCCTTTACTTTGACTGCATACCCAAGTCTAATTCTTTTAATCATGTCCTAGGAAGCCCAGATATGATCTCGTAGTCTAAGCAAAATACGGAACTAGGGATTTAATTGCTTTTTATCCTGTTGTTTTGCATTGGTTGCTAAAGAAAGCTTATTATTTGCTATCCCAAAGGCTCACTGACTTTACAGAACAGATGATGGGGGACAACAACTGCGCTAATCATCAGGAAGATTTAATCAACATTTTACTTTGGGGAATTTGGATACACCTTTTATTCTTAGCAAAGACTAGCCCATGATCTGGTTTAAAGACAAAATTTAAAAGCAAAAGAAAAGAAAAATAAATAAACAAAGAAACAAAATTAAAATAAAATGGGGCTGCTCATCACTGTTCCTAAACTGATTTTTAATTTCCAACTATGTTTCTTATTGCATAAAAAATTCAAATCATTTTCATGAAAAATAGCTCTTAATCAGTATCTTGTATTTTTTAAAGATTACCTGAAATGGAATGAGTAATGGAAAATAATTCCCAGTTTAATAACTAGGTAGCTGTCTTTGGATAATTCCACTGCAATCATCTCACTCCTAGTTTATCTCGATGAAGAGTAACCTCAGCCTATCTTGTTCCAAGTTGACTACACCTCTGCAACACCTTCCTCTCTAAAACGCTGAACAGTTCATTAAAATCCTAAAGAGTATTCTACGCAGTTTGGTTATCTCCAGCAAATTGATATTTCATGGGATTTTGACCTTTCTTCATCTGTTCATTGTACACATAATATCTTGTTTATGTTATATAAAATTATGTACACTACCCTTTCATCCCAAAAAATCTACCAGAGGCTGTTGTCCTTGATATGTGGGGGGAATACCAATCTTAAATTTGCAGAAATTGTCTTTTCCTCCAAAAAACTAAAGTCCAAATGTCATTCGCCATAATCCCTTTGTCTATTGAGTCATCCTTCTGTGTATCTATCTATCTCATATTTATATTAGACACAGTACTGACAGGAAACGTAAGGAAAAAAAACCTGGCAGAAGATGTTATAGCCAGATGTAATGTATGCTTTTTCCATATATAGTAATGCAACAAAAACATAATTTAACTTTACATTAAACTAAACATCATGTTTAAATTTTTCTCTAATGGAAACCTTATTCTAAATCAGTTACTATAGATCAAGTAGCATGAAGCTTTAAAATAAGAATTTTAATTTAGCTGGAAAGCGATGAAGGAGACTTTGGTAAACATTATTGTTATCTGTGCAATAAGCAACTTCAATGTTTATGAATGAATCATAAATTGCACTAATAAAACAAACAGCTGTGCTTGGTCTTACCAGATTGAGATGGAACCACCATGTTGCCCTCAAAAAAATGCAATATTTGTCTGATAGCATAATTTTACCCTATTTTTCTAAACAGAGCTTAGTAGACTTGTCACCTTTGTGGTAGAAGTGGTATCAAAAAATTTACTCAAATGAACATGACTGTATCTTGACCTTGCAGATATCATGGAGCAATGATTTTCCAAACAGTGAATCTGCAGTTAACTGGATGAATTCTAGTGATATGATGGGCTTTGGATCAACCCATCCAGAAGTATACTTTGCATTACAAAAGTACAGGTAATGGTAGTGAATATCCTTTCAACATGGCTTTTTCTTCCTTTCAATGTATGCTCTATGGTAGTCAAAGGTATTCCAGAAGAAAGATGCCTAAAGTCAGGTGAATATGACTGTGGAATCTGAGATAAAAGTTTTTTGCAAAAATACTTAATAACAAATGTCTTTACCCAGTAAGGGACAGGAACTATGCCATGAGATTTACCTGCCAATTCAACTAACCAACGTATTTCAAGGAGTTATGAATATGCATCAAATCACTTGCCATTCATCTGTCGTATTAAAGAGATAATTAGTGAAGGATGTCACATTAAACCGTTAGCAGAAAGAGTTGGTGTTTGTGGAATGCTTCTTGTATTGTGAATTCTTTAAAAACCCCCAATGTTTACACATGAAATTTTGGTGTTTACTGAAGTAAGTACCATGTTTCTTGTGAAATCATCACAATTATTATTGATAAAAAATTGAAAAGGTACAGACTTAGTTTATTGCTGTTCTCACAAAGGTGACCATTATACAGGCAGCAAGAAGCAATGAAGCCCAGACTGTTGCAAGTGTTAACCATGAAGAAGGAAACAGGCACTTTCCATCTTGCTCACTGCTATTCAGATTTGCTGTCTTTGTGCTTGTACTTTGGTTGGTAGGTTGACTGGTTGGTTGGTTTAGCAGTTTGGTTAGCATAAAACATAGTAAACTCCCCATGTCAAGTCCTAGGAAGCACTGACTTAGGATCTGAAACATTTCTGGTATCCCAAAAAACTGCCTGTAATCTCCAAGTAACAGTGGAGTACATCTACATCAACAAAAACCCACTTCAATGAATCAGGTACCATTCCTTACCACTAAAATTATACCTGCACTTCCTGCTAAAGGCACTGGGAAGCTTAGGGTATAGAAAGGAATTCAATGAAAGCCCTTAAGTCTTAAAAAAATGAAGTAACAAGAGCAATGGTATTTTGATTTTGCAGGTGAGAGGCTTTTGCTTTAAAACAATACATCACAATACTAGAAGAGGAAGTGTTACATTTGTCAATCTTGACAAAGGACTCAGGGAATAAGGGAGGAGGGAATTTTTTTTCAGCTTATACTTTATCTAGAACTTTGTCTAGTGGGAGAAGTCACAGAATCTGTCTGAGACCAACTGAAGCTGGTTTTGCTATTTCTGTTGATCTGAAGCTGACCTAACTCTTTGAGGCAGTTGCTGCACTGCCACTACCTAGAAGGAAAATGTAGCTGAGAGACACAAGACATTTAAAACATAGCATTTTTTAAAGTACCTGTACATGAGAATTACATCAACAGTAACTTTTAAGAAAAAAGAAAATAAAAATGAATGCTGTAGCAAATACGTTAAATAATTCGGGTCTGGCACAGAATCATTTTAAATTTGAAAATTAGTAGACTTAGGGGGGGAAAAAAGAGGAATAAGGGAAAATAATCACATGCAAAGAGTATGATTAGAATCATTTAATATTCTAGTTACTAAAGAGTGCTTAATATTTAAAATCTCCCTGCTGTTTATCACAGTTAGTAGAGAGATGTATGAGAGCAAAAATGAGAATGTCAATCCATTATATACCCATTTTGTTATCAAGAGTAATCACTGTGAGAAATCTGGGATTGAAGAAATTATGCTAATTTGGGGCCTGCAGAGAGAACAGCAACACAACCTGTGTCTCCTATTGACCACAGGCTTGCTCAGGTTAAGTTGGCACAGCAAATGGTACTATGCTTCAAGATCTCAATTCAGGGGATCTAACTAAGATGACATGAGCCAAAGCAGTCTTCAGGCTGTTCCAAATTAATTATTTTTCTAGCAATTTATTCTGATATTTTCTTTTATGCTAGAACCTCTATTTTTTCTTCTATTCAATTTTTCTTTTTTTTTCTGCTGCCAGTGCTCAAAATCCTGTTCCAACACATCTAGGAAGGCAGCAAATTATTTTTTGCTCTTGTGAAAGAAGCCATCATTGGTTTTAAATTCCTTCTTTAGCTGGATCTTTATATTTCAATGAAATTACAGGTAAAAGAGCGTAAGAACTTTTACATCGCTTCCTACTTCATGCCATTCTCACTTTCTTCAGAACTGGCTATGAGGCGAAATACAATAATGCAAGTTTATTTGACTTCTTAATTTCATAAGTCCACTAGTAAATTATGAGCATCAAAACTTTCAGTCAGGTTCATGCCTTTTAAGAATGCACGCTATTTTGTGTTAAGTCTTCAGTGCACTAAATGATTTATATTATCTGATGTATGGAGGAACATCAAAGAGGTGAACTTTGAGACCTACAGCCATTTATGCTGCTTGGTTGAAACCTCTATGAAACCTCTAAGTGAGAATGATTTTAGAATTTTTATGTAAAACATTATATACTGTACTACTATTAAAGCTCTTGTTACTACTTGTAGTAATACACTACAAGAAAAAAAAGTCCTCTGACAATTTCTTGAGAAATGATTAAACGATGAATTATATCTGAAAATGTTTTCAGAGTCTACAGCCTTTTCAGATATTTAATTATTTGCTTATAACTAGAGATGAGGCTGAAGCTGAACACCAGATCCACATTCTTGAAATTCCTCTCTGCTGCTGACACCACCTTTTCTGAACTCCATGCTGTTCTTGGTTGTGGTTTTTTTCATGTATAATATATCACTTCTAATGCTCCGACCTTTTCAGGGTGACATGGGATTACTGGGAACAAAAAATGGGTACATAAAACACAATAAGGTGATGAAAATGCTAGCTTTGATTTCTCTGTCAGTCTGCATAGGTAAGGATTAGAAGATAAAATCTGTTGTAGGGGAAAGATGTACCTTTGATGTACTTTAATCAAAACCTAAAATATCTACATTGTCAAGTATTATACTTGCAATAAGTTCATTTTTAGAGTTAAAAAAAATTTTAAATTCCAAATTTTTTTTTTCATAGCCTGTAGAAAGGATGATCAGCCTGCTCAATGTCTGAATACAGAAGTATCTAAGAAATTAGAGACTGAGTTCTGTGCTTAAAACAAATCAATGAGGCATTATGGAGAGTGTAAGCATTGCACTGCAGGTCTCTTAGCTACAGTTCAAAAGCAGCACATCAGTTTCAGAACCATGAAGTGTAAAATATGTCATCTGAACATTTAAGGGGCTTAGTAATCTATTAAAACAGCCAGAAGATATATTCCACAATGTTATTCTAACTGCATGTATTTTACAGGAAATGTTAGAAAAACACTCAGTTGGCTGATCCCTTTTCTTGACCTTACATGTCTTGAGATGATTGTTATTAGCTACAGGGTGAGGAAGAGTGGGTCTGGATTCCTATAACCCCACAGAACAATAAGGTCTCAAGCTGAGACCTTGTAGGCATATACTTTGAATTTATACTTAACTATCTGCCTGATACTAGCCCATTGACATCTTTATGGAGTATAATTTTAAAGTCAAAAATGAACTATTATGGTTATTTTTGAACATGTAGGAGAACACAATCCAGTAATTCCTGAATAAATCCCAAATAATTATTTGAATCCTCTATATATCAGGTGCATACATCAGCTATTTACTGTAAAGTAAACCTCTGGCCCTAGGATTTTGATTTCCATGCAGCATTATTTTTAGAGCCAAGAAATTTCATGTTTCTTGTTTCCACAGACCTTATTACTATGGAATCTGCGCAAAAACATAAGGGAATTATTCAACTGTTGTAAATGTCCTGAAAAGAGAACATGGTCTGAAAACCCAGGTGCCCCTAGATTGGAGGTCAATGTAATTAATTCTAATAAAACTTCATCCCAAACAAGTTACTGCACTGTTTGAGATTATCTTTGCTGAAGTGATAATCTAGAACCCCATCCTCTTCAGAGGGGTGTCACTTCAAGTGGGACTTTAATTTTCACACACATGAGATTGAGGGCAGCCAGTGCAGCGAAGGAATGCAATTTGCTATCATAGATTGAGTCCTTCTTGACACAAGAAGTCTTTTTCCATACAATGATAAGGCCTGGGAACATCTTGCTTGAGTTGGAGTTGACAGCTTGCAGACCAGAGATCCAGGTTATGTTTTCAGCACGTACAAGACTTTGCTCTCTTTGAAGAGAAATATGAATCCCAGCATTTTCCAACTATCAGTTTCAAGTGTTTATAGGGAAGGCATGAATAGTGGGCTTGTCATTGAAAAGATTTCTATGCCATACTAAGCAGATTCCAGATTTACAATTCTCAGAAGACAAAACAAGAAACAAAATACCTGTGTATGTTTCACTTGGGCGGGATCTCATCCTTCCTCTTCTGTTTCTATGTCATAAGAGGTGGAGTATCTTAACATTGCATTCCCAACCACACCAGGAGGTTATGCAGGTAGTGCAGGTAAATGCAGGCTCATGGTGTACTGGGTAGCAGCATGAAGGTAACCTTCAGAGCTTGCCTGAGACGCTGGGTAAATCCTCAGATGAAAAACTTAAAAAGAGTTCCATGTTGCCATGGCTACACTGCTGTTAATTCAAGCACAAGATTAGGGATATTGACATGATGTGTGGTGGTATTTTTTTTTATTCTTGTGTATGTACTTTTGTATGCCTATCCATGCCAAAGGGCATGAGAGCATCTCCATTTGGAAGAGATGTTCCACTCAGGCTGGAACTGGGTAGTTGCTTATGGGGAAGTGAACAGCAGGACCTATGCAGATACCCAAATGCACGCTCAGTACTTGCATCCTTATAGATGTGCTATAAATTTTACTGAAGGACTGAGCTATTAGCTTCAATAAAACCAACTTTCATTCTTCCTTTTTTGTGGGTCAGTTCAGTCAAAAGCCTTCAGCTATGTGCACTCACAAATAGAAATGTGCATTTCTCGGCATTCACTGCTTACAGCTAGAATCCTCTTATGCCATTCCTACCTAGCACAGCACAAGCTGGGAGTCAAACTGCTTTTGGGACACAGGAAGGTAAAAGAATGATCTAAAATTGTGTAAGTTACATGTATTCATTTACAATAACGGCATCTTGAATACTCAACACTCTCAGTACGTTTACCAGACCAACTCTTCAAAAGCCATTAATAGGACTCTGAAAATGAGTAAAAAATGTAACCCATACAAAAACCAGAGTTATCACACATAAATCAGTTCTCATTTCAAATACTCAGGAATTTTGCCTGAAACAGAGGTATCAGCAAAGAAGCCAGGAGAAAAAGTTGTAGTCAAGCTCAGAGTTCGAAGTGGCAAATGACCAAATAAGAGCAAATGTTTATTTTGTATTGCATAAGAAAATAAACTGTTTAATATTTAAGAGTGTACTGAGGCTGCTGGCCTATGGATATTTTAGACTGCACACTTTTCAGTTTGTTACACATGGAAGAGATGATACAACAGGCTGTGATGGAAAGACAGCTTTGGTCCATCAACAATAAATGTGCATGGTCAAAAAGTGGTTTGTTGTTCAGTGCAAGAAATTATTGGCTCAAAATATTTTGCTGCCAAAACACAAATCCTTAAGAAACTGCTTCAGTGAGGAACGTGGCAAAGGCTGTTTGCCACTTTGCATCTTCTTCAAGGCAGGAAGAGAGTGAGGGGACAAGGCCTGAGTGCAAGGTGACCTTCCAAGAAGCATCCCTCGCAGAGCTGCTCTTGCGAGATTCGCAAACCCCTGCTCTCACACCCAGCACTCCCTGCAGGGTGGGTACAGACACACACACACACTCATGCTCCAAGCTGCTGGTGAAAACAAAGAGGCAGGAGGGATTCGGTGTATGGAGTTCTGTGATGTTTATGACGGTCAACACCTGAATGAATCCAGGGATAGAGAACCTTGACAGAAAGTCTTACAGCAGGTTTTATACAGGGGAAAAGGAGGATGAGAGAGCATCACGGTCCAATGGGGTGAGGGTCTAGGGGCGGAGACAAGGAGGGGTGATAGGGTTACAACCAATGGAGGAGGAGAGGGGAGGGGAAAGGGAGCCAGAGCCAATGGGGTACAAAACAGGGGAGAACTTTCCAGAACGTGGGGCTTGTGCTTACAAGCGATTGACAGGGGAATTAACATAATGGGGTGTACACCAACTGAGGGAGAAACCATAACAACTTAGGGGGAGAACCACATGGCAAAGCCATTGAATGTCTCGAAGGGGGAAAAAGACTTAGACTACTACAGTGTCCCACCAATGTACTCTCAAGCCCTTAGGGGCCGGCTGCTCCTTAGGGACGGTGGTGGCAGTATCCACCACTGCCACAGCTGTTGTAGCGGAGCTGGCTGCAAGGCACTTGTTCTCTGAACCTGTTTTAATGCTCACATTTGCCCTTGGTGGGTTCAGAGGATCTCACAATGCACCTTTTTCCTCCCAAAGAGCAAGGGTTGCCTACTGCAAAGAGTTCCCTGACCGCACTGGGATCTTACAATCTGTAATTTGATTGCTTGGTTAGAGCCTAGAAAGAATAGCACAGTGTGAAGATCACACTGAGGATTTTCAAGTCAGCTTTTATTTCCTGTCAAATGCCCCATTCTATCTTCATTGAAGTAAACTGGAGTCCTTCCCTGCAGTATCACTGACTTTTGAATTAGGCTGTAGTATATCCTACTTAAGTCACAAGCTTCCATCATCCTTAAGGCTGGTTAGGCACTGTTTAATGGATCAGTAATGGCCAAGGGCAGAATAATTAAAGTAGTATCTCAGTGGACTAAATGAATTAGAAGAAAATGGAGATTTATGGAAAAAAAATTATTGTAAGAATGAAACAATTTTCTTGCTATTCGTCTGATATGCAGATGAGTGCACCTTTACTCAAATTCATCTCTATCTCCTCTTACTTAAACAAGGACTTGGCCCCAAACCCATTAAAATAGGAGAAAGACAAGGGTAGGTATATCCATAATAATTTGCAACCTTCTATTTCCACAGTCAGCTTTCCTCATTTTACTATCTTCATCAAATACTCATTTGGTGAATAACTTATGCCCATAAGTGTACATCTTTGATCTGCTGTTAAAATATCAGCTATATTTGTCTCACATGTATTTTAACATAATGTTTAGGGAGTATGGTATTTAACCTGTGATTCCACAAGCATTTAGGTTTTACCATCAATGGGAGAAGATAAAAACAGTGAAAAAGTACTGTGAGTTTATAAGCACAACATCCACAGTGGTGTGGAATTGTAAGTCTTGGTTAAATGAGTCTCAAAGCCATGCCAGTACAGCAGTGTTACAGAAGGTTTTGGAGATCTGCTTCACAGTGACTGAGAGTCTACAACTTAATTAATTATGAAGGAAAGATATGCCTCGGAAACATTCACATATTCAGATCAAGTGGTTAACCTGACATGAGAAGTATGGTGCCTGCTCAGCAACCAGAAGTCTTTCAGTGCCAAAGAAGGCTGAAAGCACACATGAAATGTGCACAGATAAATTGTACACACGTTTACATATGCCTGTATTGCACACCCTGTTGTGTGTAGCTTGAATACAACTGATGTCTTAACTCCAAACCATTGATGGGCACTGGAGGGGTTAGAAACCAAATATAATTCACAGAGTCACTGAATCACTGAATCATGGAATCACACAATGGGTCAGGCTGGAAGGGACCTTAGTGGGCCATCTGGTTCAGCCTCCCTGCTCAAGCAGCGTCATCCCAGAGCACACGGCACAGGACTGTGTCCAGATGGTTCTTCAATATCCCCAATAAGGGAGAATCCACACCCTCACTGGGTAATCGGTTCCAGTGCATGGTCACCTGCACAGTAAAGAAGTTCTTTCTCATATTCAGATGGAACTTCCTGTGCACCAGGTTCTGCCCCTTGTCTCTTATCCTACTGTTTGGCACCACCGACAAGAGCCTGTCTCCATCCTTTTGATGCCCTCCCTTCAGAAACTTATAGACATTGATGTGTCCTCCCTCAGTTGTCACTGCTCGAGGCTGAACTCCAGCCCAGCTCCCTAAGCCTTTGCTCATTAGAGGGATACTCCAGTCCCCCAGTCATCCTCACAGCCCCCCACTGGACCTGCTCCAGGAGCTCCACATCTCTCTTGTACTGAGCTACCCAAGATTGCTCACAGTATCCCACATATGGCCTCATCAGGGCTAAATAGAGGGGCAGGATCACCTCCCTCGACCTGCTGGCAATGCTCTTTCTAATATAGCCCAGGATTCCAGAGACCTTCTTGGCCACAACACACTGTTGGTTCACGGACATCTTGTTGTCCACCAGCACCGCCAGGTCCTTCTGTTTCCCAGCAGGTCGGCCTCCAGCCTGTGCTTATTCTTCCCCAGATACAGGACCCTGTATTTGCCTTTGTTGAGCTTCAGACAGTTCCACTCTGCCCATCTCCTCAGCCTGTGAAGGTCCCTCTGAAGGGCTACACAGCCCTCTGGGGGTCAGCCACTCCACCCAGCTTTGGGTCCTCAGTGATCTTGTTGAGGAGACATCTGCCCCTTCCTCCAAGTCAGTGATGAATAAGTTAAAAAATACTGGCACCAGTATTGTACCTTGGGGAACATCATTAATGACTAGCCTCCAACTAGACCCTGTACCACTAATCATGACCCACTGGGATCTGCCATTCATCTGAATCCCTCTCACTGTCTGCTCATCCAGTCCACACTTCCTGTGTTTGCCTATGAGGATGTTGTGAGAGAGAGTGATGAAAGCCTTGCTAAATTCAGGGTAGACAATACCCACTGCTCTCACGCATCCAGGTAGTTGTCTCATTGTAGAAGGCAATCAGGTTGGTCAAGCATGATTTACAGTTAGGGAATCCATGCTGACTACTCCTGATTGATCATCTCCTTGTCATCTGTGTGGATAGAGATGACTGCCAAAATGAAGCGCTCCAGGGTCTAAGGTGAGGCTCATTGCCAGTAGTCCCCCACATCCTCCTTCTAGTTATTTTAGAAGACTGGGATGGCCTTTGTTTTCTTCTAGTCCTCAGTCACCTCTCTGGACCACCATGACCTTCCAAAGATGGTTGTAAGTGGCCTGGTTATGGTGCCCATCAACTTCATCAGCACTTGTGGATGCATCTCATCAGGGCCCACAGACTTGTGGACATCAAGTTTGTCTGGGTGTTCTCTAACACAGTCCTCCTTGGCCAAAGGAAAGTCTTCCTTCCAACACTCTTTTATGCTGAATTCCTGGGTGAGAGAACCCTCAGGGCTCTTCTTGTCAATGAATACTGATCCAAAGAAGGCATTCAATAACTCTACCTTCTCTGAATCCTGTTACCAGGGTCCCCCTCCATTTGGTAACTGGGCCACATTATCCTCAGTGGCCTCTCCACAGAGACTGTGATGTGGGCAGTAACTGAACTACATATAATGGTACTGTGTTATTCCTAACACAGAAGTTGGTGTGGTTTACTGGAAATGTAAATCAATACAACTTTAAAACTACAAGAGAAAAATGCAATCACCCACAAACACATGGTTTTCTTCCAGAGCTATGATATTCTGACTGCCAGATCAACCACCTAAACCAATCTGAACCAGTCTGGAGGAAGCATACATTGCATCTGAACTAGACTTTTGCACTCTTTAATCTCTTTGGCCTCTCTAATCTACTCCCCTTAAGCTGGAAGTTTCTGAAGAAAAGAGTTTTCATTTCAAAGGATGCAATGGAAAACATATTTTCTGCTGCCAGTCATGCCAGCCATTACCGATTGATTTGTGCAGTAAAGAAAGCTTAAAGTTGTTAACTGGTGTTTTCTGCTTGTGTGTATTTTTATGGTGTGAGCTAACGGCAGGAAGAGATGTGGATGGTTCTGCTGAAGGCCGAGAACAGTGAGGACTGCTAAGCAGTAGCATGTGTGAGCAGAAATGAATAACGTAGAAAAGAAGATCTAGCAAGATGTAATTAGCTTTGAACTACAGCTTCCTCTCAATTTTCAGTCAAATGTGTTTAGACGAGTATGTGTCTTTTGTTGGGAAAATGCCAAGTAAAAACGGGTGGTAACATTTGCACAGCAGTGTAGAATGAAGCTGAGCAACATTTCTAGGTTTCATTCCAAGATATTTGGACAAACATGAAAAGCATTTTGAAAGTACTTATGGGCACAGATTTTTTTTTCCCATGTTAAAGTTTTGCACATTCTTAGGAAATTTTTTTCCATTCTAAAAGACAAGTCAACTCTTTCTTCAAAATAAAAAGTCTGGAAAATTCTAAAGTAATTATTTTTCTGTTTTAATTTTTAAAATTCTGGAGGCTTCAATGAACGGGGCAAGTTTTCTGATTGTTTTCTGAAACAATCCATAGAATAGAGTATTCAGTGGTTATTCTAAGAAAATAGCATTTCCTGTATGAGCTTCCCCATATCCATATCCCCTCCTCACTTATGCTATTGTACTTAATATCTCCCATTGTTCCTCCTTATTAGGAAGTTTTATTTCTGCCCACTGAGCAAAATAATCTAATAAAAACAAGTTTTGAATAATACAGGGTTTTTTCCTTAGGAAATTATTTTCCATTTCTTGGGCCTCAGTGATTCATTTTCTTTAGCTCCATTAATCAGAATAACCTGTTCAGTCACTGGTGAAAATGAAATCTTAACCAGAATTTGACTGATACCACAATATATTTCCAGCTGTGCTCTCTCCATGTCCTCACCAAGATACCTTTTTTTTTATAGATCAGTGGAATTCCCTACAGAGAGAAGTTTTCAGGAAAACTGTTCACGTCTATTCACTCAATTTGTAACATTTTCACCTGGGGAAAAGAGAAGACAAAAATCTTTCTCAAATCTTTTAAAAACTCCTATCTAACAAGTCTACCCAAACATAAGAGAGACACATATTGATGTGGACATGATTGTCCTGCTTTGCTCTGCACTGGGGCAGCCTCACCTCGAGTGCCGGGGGCAGTTTTGGGCACCTCAAGATAAGAAAGACATGAAGCCATTAGAGAACATCCAAAGGAGGACCACGAGGATGATGAAAGGACTGGAGGGGAAGCCGTGTGAGGAGCAGCTGAGGTCACTTGGTCTGTTCAGCCTGGAGGAGACTGAGCAGAGACCTCGTTGCAGTCTGCAACTTCCTGGTGAGGGGAGGAGGAGAGGCAGGCACTGATCTCTGCTCGGTGGTGACCAGTGACAGGACATGAGCAAATGGCATGAAGTTGAGCCAGGGGAGGTTTAGGTTGGTGTCATGGGTTGACCCTGGCCAGAAGCCAGGCACCTAACAAAAGCCACTCTCTCACTCCCCCTGCAACTGGAGAGAGGGTAGAAAATTTAACAAGGGGTTCATGAGTTGAGATAAGGACCAGGAGAGTTTGCTCATCAAATAGTGTCACAGGCAAAACAGGCTCAAACTTAAAGATATGAAAGTGAATTTATTACACTAACAGAATCAGAGCAGGATAATGAGAAGTAAAATAAGCCCTTAGNTTAGAAACACCCCCAACTCCTGCCTCCCAGCTCTACCTCCTACCCCAACAGCACAGGCAGACAGGGAATGGGGGTTTTGGTCAGTCCATCACCCATTAATTCTCCTGCTGCCCAGGGAGAGGAGTCATTTTCCCTGTTGCACTATGGAATTTCTCCCATGGGAGATGGTTCTCCAGGAACTTCTTCGATGTGAGTCCATCTCACGAGCAACAGCTCCCTGTGAAATGCTGCGACATGGGTCACACCTCCACAGGGTGCAGTCCTCCAAGGACAGGCTGCTCCAGCCTGGGAGCAGGGCCCCTCTCTCCACAGGTCTCCCACAGGATCACAGCCTCCTCCCAGGTATCCCCCTGCTCCAGCGTGGGCTCCTCCAGGGGCTGCAGGTGGATCCCTGCACCCCCGTGGCCTCCATGGGCTGCAGGGGCACAGCTGCCTCACCACGGCCTTCACCACGGCCTGCAGGGGAATCTCAGCTCCGGCGCCTGGAGCAGCTCCTGCCCCTCCTTCTGCACTGACCTTGGTGTCTGCAGAGCTGCTCCTCTCACGTGTTCTCACCCCACTCTGCTCTGGTTGGAAGTAAAACTGCGCCGCCAGTATTGTTTTGGTTTTCTTCTTAAATCTGTGATCACAGAAGCATTACCACCACTTCTATTTGGCCCAGCCTTGGCCAGCAACATGTCCATCTTTGGAGCCACCCAGGGACTGGCTCTGCTGGACATGGTGGAAGCTTCCAGCAGCTTCTCACAGAATCTACCCCTGTAGCCCCACCTGCTAACAAAAACCAGGCCATGCAAATCCAATGCAGTTGGATATCAGGAAAAAGTTTTTCACCCACATGGTGTTTGGGCACTGGAACAGGCTCCTCAGGGATGTGCTCACAGCAGCAAGCCTGACAGAGTTCAACAAGGCTTTGGACAATGCTCTCAGGTGTGCTCTCAGGGTGTGGTTCTTGGGGATGGTACTGTGCAGGACCAACAGTTGGACTCAATGATCCTTGTGAGTCCCTTCCAACTCAGCATATTCTGTGATTCTGTGATTTTGTGAAAAAAAATGTCCTGAATCTTTTCATCCATGAAGATTTACAAGTCTGATTAAGCCAGTTGCATGAGTCATTATGCACTTAAGAGCAAGTGGTAGCAAAGAAAAACTTCAGTTCCCTTTTGACAGTAAGTCCATTGCTGTGATGCACCACAAGGTTCACACAGACTCTGAGAAGTGGTTTTACTATTCCAAGTTGTTTAAAACTCTCATGCTCGTAAAACATTAAACAAATTTTCTTTCTCCTGAAGGGAAGTAGAGGGACCCTTTCTAATTCATTTACAGAAGTCTGACTGAACTGCCACATTCATTGTATTACTTAATCAATTCCCTTACATACAAAAACTTGTTTCCCACAAAATGTGTCCAAATTAATGGCACAATTTGGTGTAAAGTACATTAAATCTAATGCACATAAAAGGACACATGGCACATGTATTCTGATACTAAATGTATTTTCAAAGTATTTTGAATTATTTCCAAGAAATTATATATATATATGGATTTTGAACTTTTTCAGAAAAGTCAAGCTCTTTAACCAAGAATTTTATATAGTCCTGTTAAACAAAGTTTAAAAAAAACTATAATATCTAACTACAAGCAGAGTTTGCCTCTTAGACTTCTAACTCAACAAATTATAGTCTGGCTGTAAGTGAGCTCTCTTATTGTAAGAAATAACTGTGTCTCACTTACCATGGCACATGATGTTATGAGTCAGCTCTGCAAATCTGATGCAGTTAGGAAATTCTCCATAAAATCTGAAGTGAAAAAGCATATTCCCTCTCTACATACAGGAATTCATATACCTAATTCAGATTTCTTTTCTACTTTATATTTTATGCTTGCATATTGGCTTCAAGGACACTTTCTTTGAGAGTTCACTGGCATCTGGAAGCATTACTTCAACAGGCAGCAGAACTAAAGTCTTCCCATTGAATTCTGTGAACTAGCCAAAATCAGAATCGGGCTATGTTTCAGGCAGGAAGATTCCCCAAGTGGTTATCAGGTTCTGTCCTTCCTCTTTGGCTTGCAGCAATGTGATAGTTTATGGAGAATTTGAGCACTATTTCTAATGAAAGTCTTGCACCTGAAATTTACTGTTACTTGGTCATTAGCCATGTATGGAGATTTTACTGTACCATAAAAATAAGTCTTATTTCTACCTCTTTCTCAGTTATGATTTCTTTACATGTTATGAGGTAGCTACATAAAAAAAAGAGTCTTGCTTAGTCTGATTGTTAATATTCAGAGTATTAAATTAATCACTTTAATTCCATGTTGCTAGCAAACTTCAGGAAATTATCTTTTTTTTTTTTAATATTTCCTCCTTCCAGAATAAAAGGGAGATTAAGATATACTTCAGAGATCCCAACATTTGTCACATTGGACTAAATCAAAGTTTCAGCATTCACTTGAAGGAAAAAAAGAAAGTCTCTAAAGTTAATGGTTTTTAATGTATTCCTAATTGGAAATAAATGTTTAAAAGCATCAACTGGTTTAACAAACCACAGGGTCACCTAAACTGGCAGTTATCATTAGTAAAGTGTGACCAATTTGTATATGTCTATGAGACAGAAAATCCCAACAGCAGCATTGGAAGCATCCACCAACTCAGTATCTCAGTGTCCATTAGCAGTTACCTCTTTGCACTTTATGCCAAGTCTATTCAATCTTCAGGGACAGACTCCAAGTAAAAGGGGCCCCACTATTCTTGAGAATGCTAAAGACTGCACAACTGCAGACCTTCTGTAGAAAATATTTAACTTATTTAGAAACCAGCCCAAATAATTGATAATATTACAGAGCATGACAAACATATGGCCTCTTTTTTACTCAAAAACTTCTAACAGGTCTGTAATGTTAACAAAAATTACTTTTGCAGGCTTCTTCTTTTTTTTTTTTTTTTTTTTTTTTTTGCTATTCCTGCATGCCCAGTAGAGAGGAGCTATGTAAGCTACTGAGACTTTGCACAAAATAAGTATTATTTTAAAAATAAACTAAAATTAAATGTAATCCTTTTAGCTTTGCCACTTTTCAAGAGCAAATCTATAGTAACTCTACAATTAGCTGCCATTTCTTCTCTGTAATATTAAAGGAGCTCACAGATCTTCAGTTACTATTGAAATGTCTCTGTAAACTGTGCAACCTTTGACACAGAAGATAATTACAAAAGCGCCAACAGTCATTTGACCATAACCAATAAATAATTTATGAGCTGGGTGTTTGAAATTATGCAAATATTATAAATACTTTTTGTTGCCTATGTATCTGAGTAAGTATGATTCAGAAGAAAGTGTGTTGTGGATTAATAGATTCAACATTTAACAGATTTGCATTTTTACAGTGTTCTTTTCTTTGCTGGTTCCTACTATCTTTAGTATCATAGCCCAGAAAACAACTCCTGACAATACAATCTCTAAGTGAATATGCTAGCATCCCTATTCATTAGTCTCTTTGATGCTTAAAATACTTTTGCTTTCTTTCCAGAGCTTTTTATAAAGGGAGAGAGAATTTTAGTATGAAACTAACCACAAACCTTTTGTCCTGCTTATCTCCTATGCTTATTTATAGATAGATAGAGAGGGAGAGATAGATAGATAGATAGGTAGATAGATAGATAGATAGATAGATAGATGATAGATAGATAGACAGATATACTTGATTTATGTACTGTTTTGTGGTAAAACTAGTTCCAGTTCTGCTGTGAATGTAGCACCGGCCTTTGACAATCTGGCTGCTGTTACCCATATTGCCTAAGTACTGTGAGAACATTGATTAATTCATTTAAAAACCAGGATAGACCATTATGGTCAAATGGTCTGACCTTCGGCAAGATGCAGGTTGTGGAGCACTCCCCAGTAATTCCTGCAACAAACCCAGTCATATATGACTAATAAGTTGTGGTTGCACTAATGACTCCTTTTTGCCACCATCCTCATCATGTAGAACAAAGGTTCATAGAAATTACATCTACACAGAAGAATATTAGAGTTCAGAGCTTAAGTAAGTTTAGCAAATTTGTCTGTGCAGCATGGCCTATTGCAAAGGTCAGAGAGCATTTTTTTCTCCTTTTTCAGCACTCTGGATAATTATGGTTTGATTCTCTGGCCTTCAGTCATATTGACACAGTGAAGTTTCAACTACTAGTTGTCAAACACAGGAAATATGCAAAGAAAAAAAATGCATTTACAGTGCAATTTGCTGAGATATCTGATAGAGCCCACAAGCATACCCTTTTTTCTTCCAGTGGATTTTTACTTTGCCTGAGCAAAATAACCTATAAGTTCTAAGTAAATGCTTAGAAATATATACAAAGGCTGCATACATTCATAGTCCTGTGCAATGTACTTGCTGCCAAACCCCATATCACAGGGAACATATGTAGTTTCATCTTCTAAGAGCAAAAATGAGTGAATCTGCAAGAACCACTAAGGCTTTATAAACTGAGCCAGTGCTCTGTTCCATGTGACCACAGGTCTGCTGGTTGTCTTTGGACAAATCTGTAAGAAATTCATGTCTCCATTTGGTTAGCTTCATGTTCCCAGCCCAGCTGGATCCAAAATTCAGTGTGAAAATCAGTATGGATGCAAAATGGACTGGTATTGAGGAAATCATTCATATGCAACCCAGGACACTCCAGCTTGTCAGATATGCCCAAGAAACTGGGTGACAGGAGCGTAGTGTCTCTGCTTTACATGTTTTGTTCCTCATCCATTAAAGGAGTGTGCAACGACATTTTATGAAGAAAATACTCCAGCAAACAGAAAAAAAAAATCCATGGAAATATATAATTCTTCTGCAATACAAGTTTCATTTTTATCAGAGCTTCTTGCTGACTTGTGTTGGAATGACAGAGCTTCCCGTTCACAGGAGGTTTGGTCTCTAACTTAGCAAGATAACCAGTCTGTATGGTGAAAAGCACTAAGGACAGAGGCGATCCCAATGAGTATAAATAGTTTTCAGCACACATTGGGCAACTATTTGGAGAACAAAAATAGTCTGTGTGTGAGGCTGTGGGGGTGGGTGAGGGTAGTACAAGTGCCAATTCAAAGCCTGAGACTTGCTGACCTAGATGGGCTTCCTGACCTTTCTCCATCCTGAAAGCCTCTCCATTCCTCTCTGGACTGGAAGTCATCTGTCTGTAATTAGGGGTGGTTGCTGCTTTCTCTGGCTTCCTCCTTCTGCACGTTAGTTGTGTTTGGCGTGAAGCAGCAGTGTTTGACGAGTGTTCATTCTCCCCTCCAGCATTTCGTTAAGGCAATCAGTGGAAAACATGACAATACTGTCTGGCATGGAATACAGGTGTTAAAATACCTTTATTAAAATAGAGGAAATAACACCTATTAGGAAGTGACCCTGAACTCACACTTTTTATAATGGGTGGGAGAAGGCATTTTCCTTTCAATGTGCTATAAATGCTGCATTTCTTTCATCGTGTTTAACAGTAGGAATGGGTGCAATCTATTTTTATTGCATACAATTTTGTTGTAGACTCATGAAGCGCTGACCTATGACTTAGCAGGTTCCCTTTTTTGTCAGAAATGTAGCCAAATCATAAAAACAAACTTTAAAAGAACTCTACTGGCGACCTTCCAGCAACAGTGTGTGAGGTTGTTTCTGTAGAGCTGTTAAGAATGAAGAAAAATCATCAGACTATTCTGAGCTTGATGGCTTTCTGTTGAATGCCTTCTGAAAAATTTCATTCTTCTCTACCAAGTAGGAACAAAGTCACTCAGGAGAAGGGATCGAAGCCTCACTCGTACTTTTCTGAAATGTGTCCTTGCTGCTGACTGTGGCATGCTGAGCTGTGGGTGCAATCTTGCACCCACAGCCATACAAAACTGCTTCAAAAGCGTAGCCAGTGCCCACTCCTCCAACTCCAAGTGAAAAGCACACTGGGTGATTCAAGATGTGTGTTTCTGCTTTGGGGTTAAACAAGAGAGCATTATTTCAAAATGATCCCAAAAATATGTTCTTAATATACAGAGATGAAAGACTACTTCACATACAAGAGGAAACATTAAAATGTCCATCCATTTTACTTCACGTTGTTAAACACTCAGGCTCTCATTCAGGAAAGCATTTCAGCATGTACCTAAGTGCTAATGCTTGAGTTGGAAGACTTGGAATACCCAGGAAAAGGAGGTACAACTTGCAAACACCAGTTAGTGTCTGTATATGTGTGTGTGCCTGCATGTGTGTGTGTGTGTGTGTGTGTGTGTGCATACTATTCATTGAGAAAGTAAAAAGTGGAAATCAGGGGTACTTGAAAGACCAGGAGATGAAGAAAACACCAAAGTACATATTATTTTTGCAACATACTTTTTTCAGACAAGTAAAAGATACTAAAGAAAAAGAAAGTAGTCCTGTTCTGCATTCAACCTCTGTGGAAAGAGAAATGGTTGCCCAGAGAGGTGCAATAGAGCTGGGCAAGAGTCTGGAGCACAAGTCTTGTGAGGAATTACTGAGGGAGCTGGTGGTGTTTAGGCTAGAAAAAATAACACCTAGGGGAGACCTGTTTGCTTTCTATAACTACCCGAAAAGAGATTGTGGCCAGGTGATCAACAGAGCACAACCCTTCTCCCAGACAACTGGCAATAGGAAAAGAGGAAATGGCATCAAGTTGCGCCAGGGTACATTCAGGTTGGATATCAGGAAAAATTTCGTTACTGAAATTGTGTTTAAGCATTGGAAGAGGCTCCCCGTGGAAACTGTGGAGTCACCATTCCTGGAAGTGTTCAAAAAATTAGTAGATATGACACTTCGTGATATGGTTTAGTAGGCATAGTGCTATTTGGTTAAAGTTGGGATTTGATGATCTTGGAGGACTTTTCCAACATTGCTGATTCCACAGTTCAATTCTGTGATATGATTCAGTGCTGTGGAACCCATCACTAGACAACGCTAGAATTCAGTAGTTTTTATGAATCAGAAAAATTGCCCATTGCTGTGGTGGTAAATTTACTTGGTGAAGAAGGGGTTATAAAGTGATTGTGCTCTCTGTTGATCACAGCATGGCTGTGAGGTTAAGAACCATTTCCCCCTTTCATCTGTAATCTGAGGGACACAGACAGCTATGAGGTAAGGAAAATAATAAGGTGATTAGGAGGTGGAGATAGGGAATAGCTCACAGTTGCCTTTTAACTAAAATAGGGGAAAAATGTTTTGAGAGACCTCTTGCCTGAGTAAGACATGAAGAAGAGCAATTGAAGGTGGTAATGGGGGACAAAGAAGGTAAGGGCCACCATGGGCTGCTGAGGATCTATATCTAAGGTACCTTTGCATGGATTAGAACAAGTAAGGACATCCTGGCTTTGAGAACAAAGAAGACACAACCAGGGCTCAGGAAAACATCATTCTGACAAAAAGGCTCTGAGCTTTTTAGAATGTGCACATTAAAGGGTTTATACCTGATTGTATTTTAATCCTACTGTTTCTCTCAATGGAAAACACTAATGATTTTTTTTTTAATAATTTTTTTTTTCCCCCTGTTACTTGATTGCTACATTCACGACTCTTTTTGCTACAAGAAGGTGCTTCAAAAGGATTTTTTTCAGGTTTGGTTTCTGTTTTGGTAGTAACCACGAGTCAGCTCTGAAACATTAGAGAGGAGGTTGGAGCAGTGGTAGATGTACAGGGAGGGCTGAGAATGCAGTGGTGGGGACTTGATGTGTTAATAGCTATTGGTGTCTCTATAGGTCTGTGAGAATATTTTTTGTGGGCTGGGGATAGATTTCTTTTGCGGGGGCTGATGTGTAGAAACAACTTTTCCTCTACCAACACCTGACTGAACCTTTCTTTACAACTCCTGTTATTCTGGCATGAATATTTTTGTGCTTAGTTTGATTTTCAGAGTTTGTCTATGGGAACACAATGCAGAAAAGATGAACCATTGTAAAAGTTTTGATATCTAATGGTATATCCATATATCTATATTTGCAATACAGCATTGCTCAGTTTTGTTTCTTTAACTGATTTCCTACAACTGGCTTCTCCTTGAAGATTGCAGTGGACTCACTTCTTCAAAATGCAGTACTCAAGTAGAAAAGCTTTATGGTAGGATTTCCAGGCTTTCCACAACAAACTTAGCTGTGCAATGTCAAAAAAATCTCAGCATAAAATACTGCCTAATAACTACATTCCTTCATTTAGTCAAATTTATTAGTGTTTTTAAACATCAGAGACTGATATTATACCTTCATTTCCTTTCTAGAGAAAACTTTAAAAGCATAAAAATTAAGGTAGGTTATAACATATAAATTGCAAATGAAAAAGTAACTTTCGGGAATATGAATTCCCCTAGGTTTCTATAAGATAAAATAGCCTTCTAAAAAATTGGCTATCAAGTTTTGGCTGTGAGTACCAGAAAAATACCACAAATAAAATATTTGCATAGCTTATAAAACTCTCAAGTTGAATATTAAGAGCATCTGCTTTCAATGAATTTACTATAATTAAAAGGACTAGAAGTGAATCAGAATTTCGGATTCCCCAAATGTAAGGCATGTCATAAAAAAGTCAATTGATTGGTTCAATATACAAAGTAATGGATGGATCACTGCATTACAAGGAAATCACTCTCTCCGGGCTCTGTGCCTCATGTAAACCACATCAGTAAGGCAGAAATGGTTCACTGGCTTAGCCCATGCTCCAAGATTGCATTAAGATAGATTACTACTGTAGCATGATATGGAGGATTATTCTGTCTCTCTCCATGTGGATTTGTGTTAAGAGTATGTATGGGTTCTGAAGCTTTACATATTTGAGTCTGGAAGAGAAGCCAATACAGGAAACAAAGATCTACCCCATAGAGGCAGTATTTAGCTTCAACACAGGTTACAATCTGTTATACAGGACAGCAGGAAAAAAAATAAAAATAAGAAAAAAGGCAAAAATTCATAGGATATGGAACATTAATATATCATGAGGGAACTAGATGGGTGCTTTGGGTTGTGCCCTGAACACCTGCTGTTCTACAAAGAAGCTTCAAAAATCAGTGAAAACCATTTTTCTAAATTTTCCTTGCAGTTCTGAGACAAACAACAACTGCAGAAGAAGCAGAACTGGCAAAATATAATGGCAATACAGTGTTTTGTTATTACAGCACTTGTTACCCATGGGTCTTCTCTAGGTACCTGATGTCTGACATATACTTCTGTCACGCACATTTTGTGGAAGAAAGATTGAAAACTTTTTCCTTACCAGTGAAAAGGAACCACACTGATATTCAATGTAGTTTCATTTGCATCTGGTCCAAAGAGGGAATCATAGTTTTTTTGGGAAATCTCTCATATTATGAGGAGACAGCAGTTACGGATGAAGTGTTTAAGAATTTTAGAATACTCTTCAGAACAAAAAACCTAAACATAATTTCAAGCATGCACCATTTGCTCATGTGCAAGTTCAGAGGGTAAATGTTCAGACTTCTCAGTCACCTAGACACTTCTGAGACCACCTTCTTCCACCTTCAGTTTTTGTCCTTAATCGGCTTTAAGACCTCTTTGCACTGATACTTGCAAGTTTACCTGAAGGACACAAAGGAACATGATTTCACATGAGAAACACACATACCATTCAGGTTAATCTAAACCTGTGTTGTCAGGTCAGCCAGAACACCAGCCTCACCTCAGTCCTGGGGACCCTTCCATTGCAGCAGAGACATTCACTCTCTAGTTTATATCATAATAGATAGTCATTCACAAAACAATTGCAATGCCTCAATTCATTTCAGAAGGGTCTGCCCTCAATTTGTTCAACACAGCAATCTGAGTATCTGCACAGTGAGAACACAGTGTTGTTGATCATATACAAACTGTGAAATGTAATGGAAAAAGGGTTAGTATTTGCAATTGCCATGATCCTAGACCTAATCCTAGCAACAGCCATTTTAGCAAAGCACTGGAAAAGCAACCATTTTGCAGAAAACTGTTTTCTGTGGTGACAGAGAGAGGGAAATTTATTTCTTGCTTTGAAGTTAAAGAAACAAAAGCATATTAAAGGATTCAGGCAGCTCAGAGAGCAAATATAGAGACTCTTTTCCTCTCAGAAAATATTGAGAAGAGTCATCCAATACCAGTGTGTATCGAGAGCACCCAATTCTAAAATCTGTTTAAATTGTTAAACTTATGTTAAATGTGAAGGGATTCTGCCTCACACTGAACTCATCCCAGCAGTATCACAGTTTTTATACTACACTTCTCGACGGTTGTTACCAGCTGTGAGATTATAATGAGTCTGTAGTGATTATGCAGCCTGATCCAACTTCTCATTGAATTAAGTGGCAATCTTCTTGTTGACTTCAAAGACAGTTGGACCAAACGCTAAGTTAGGACTTCAAATGTCAAGTCCTATTATAATTCCATTGTACAAGTCAATGATAAATGCAAATGCAGATAATGCACCAAAGAAATATTAAAGTTGAAGAGTAAAACGCCCCCAAAAGCAAGAGAACTGTAATTTAATCCTATCATAGTAAATTATCCCAGCCCTCCTCTGTGGCACTTGCAGACTATATTGCAGTCACTTGCTTTTTCTTTATTGAAACTTTAACTGAGTTTCTTTTTATTTTTTTTCTATTTTCCCTTGTATTAAATAATATAATAATTGGCTGCTGAGCAGACCTTTTGATCTAGCTGACCTCTGGTGCATATCAACATGCAATGATATCAATATTCTCCAGCTCGAGCTAGATCCATCTGAAATACTAATGGCATCCTTGAGTTCCCTTTCCCTGAGGTTCTTTGATGTTGTTAGCTTGACTACCAAAGGAAATAAAGTCTTTTTCATGACACACTGCAGGTGTAATATAGAAAAAGGTGATTCTTGAAACTCAAGTCTAATTTGAATGAGCAAGTATTTACTCCAGAAACAGATGTCCACTGCAACTGTGCTGAGACAGTTAAGGGTTGGTTCAGGGTCAAGAGCTTCCTGCAGCAAAGTTGGTATTTTTTGTTAAATGGGGCTACATTTTATTGAGAAAGGCTGTGACATAGTACAGACACTCATTTGGCACCTGCCCTTCCAGGCATACATCCTCCCACCTACAGTGTTCCACCTACACACCATCCCCATAAACCTCCTGTACCTTAATTCTCCATCCATAAAATGTGAGAACAGCATGGTACTGCTTCTTGGGAGGCCTGTGAGATTAATGACTTTGAATCTCATAAGCACCCTGTTAGTGTGTTTAACAGAACTGAATTACTAAGATAGATTTGAGGCTTCTTCATGAAGGTTCTGGAGAAGAGAGCACAGCATCCCAGTCTGTCTTAATGCACTAGAGTAAGCAAAAGGGTCTTGTCCTAATGTTCGTTCTTAGTTAAAAATCTGTTCTTGTAGTATATATCAGCACAGTATGTGCCATTGATAAATAGTTTTGCTTGGCAGTGAACCAAAATGTTCAAACTTTTCAGGTCTCTCCATATGATATAAGTATTTCAAGAGGCTAGAAAGACATGCTGTTAGGAGGACATGCATGACAGGACATATTAGCAATTCATCTGCAAATTATTTTATTTCATCTGAACCCTGTTCTGATTAACTAGGAAGAAAAGAATTTTATTAGAGAGAACATTGCTCAAGACTGAGCAAAGAATTGCATTAGATAAAATTTTCTCATGCCTTTTCCTTTTGTTCGTTACTATCTTTTTCTAAAGAACATTAGCGACTACACTGATATATTATGTCCTTCTGATTCTTTTTGTACCTAACAGTGTGCTAAACAGTGTTACAAGTAAATCAAAGGCTAACAGATTTCTGCCTTCTAACAATAACAAGTTACACTTGTCTTCTCGTCTACTGCGTTCTGAAATCTAGATCAATTGACATAATCTTTTTTTAAGCATAAAAGGCATTCTGTCCTCCTTTTCTGTTTGATATTCTTAAGCTATTATTATTATTTGTTTGTATTAGAGTAGCCAGTCAAAATCAAGGCCCATCATAATATGTACTGAACATGGCACACTATCAAACGTTTCTTTTTTCTAGACGTTTATATAATAGCAACCTGCACAAGTGTTATCAAATAATCCCCATTTTTAAAGTAGGATAGTAAAGTGTAGGTCTTTAATAATATTTAGGTATGTAATTCTCTTTGCACAAGGAAGCTGTATTAATGCTGGAGTCCACAGGCTTTCCTTTGTGTGCCACAGGCTGTGAATATGTGGCACAAAGACAACCCAGAGCAGTTGCTGGGTATCACTTGGAAGTATTTCAGGTATAATTATTAATATGTATACTGCAGCCTGGTAATTTCTGCTTTAATGCAATCCTTTGCTCTGTTCTGAACAATGGCATACTCAGTGAAAAGAGGTTTTTTGTCTGTTCTTTCTGAAAAGCAGTTGGATTTCAGCAGTTTTTCAAATACTTTCAAGAAGCCAGGCTGCAATGCTATAGCATTTCACAGAAAGTCTCCAACTAGACTAGATGCGAACCTAGATCATCAGTCCTGGTGACAGGAGCACCTTAAATATTTCCTTGCTATACTTCCTCTATTCGACCGATCAAAGTAATTCTTTATAAAATATCAAATTCTGTCTATCATGGATGACTAAAACCTGTCATTCAAGCATTCAGAAAGCTACATGTCTCCTTCATCTTGGAGGTACATTATTTTATTGCTGCTTTTTCTTAGGAATCCCAGCTGCTGTTGGGCATTTGTGCCTTTCAGCTGTTACAGAGCAAGGGTGGAAGGCAGAGAAGAACTCACAGCCAAGGTTTAGGGGCATGGGGTGTGAGAACAGGAGCGAAGGTTATGGAATAACAATGTCAGACATGTGGCAGCAATAAAGCACACAAAGTACCTTTCTGCTCAAGAAGGCCATGGTGACATGGGAACAGATGTCACTGGTACATATCGTGCTGAATTGGGTGGTCAGCTGGTAGTGCTAAAGGGCAAGGGTTGTGTGAGGAGTTTCTAGTTAATACTTGTGCATAAGAATTTTTTATTTCCTATAGTACTGTCATTGATTGATTACTGTTCATTTCATAGAACCTGAATGTGATTTGGATAGACAGAAACAAGTTTCTGAAATCTCATATATGAAGCTCACATGATAAATATTCCTCCAGCTCTGTCTGACAGGAGCTTCAAATCTAATGAGACCTTTCTGAGATTTCATTGGCAGCCACTTAAACTCAGAAGGCAAGGGGAAAGTGGTGAAAGCAAGCTAATGTGGAAACCTGATAGAGACATTTTAGAACTGTAGTAGTGTATCACTTGCAATCCCTAACATTTCCCACAGTGGAGATGAAAAGAGCTTGTGTGAATGTCTGTCAGAGAGAAGAAGCTGATATGGTGTACATCACAACTCTGTCCTGCAAAACAAAGACATGCAGAAGGTATGTGACAAAACAGGTGTAAATTTTTGAAGAGAAGTGAGCAGACAGGAGTAAACTGTACCCAGACTCTGTTCCTTCCACCTAGACCCTGGAAACCTGAATCAGGGAAGAAGTGTGCCTTTACACCAACTCCTCAATCTGTTGTGCCACACTGCAAGAGTTGAAGAGCAGCATAAAACGTCCTGGTAACCATATAACTCCTTGTCCCCATCTGAAAAGGTTTCAGAACGGCTGCTGGGGCATTCATGTGTATGAGTTCTGCTGGATATTTCTGCAGCCTTTAGAACAACCCATGAGCAGGGCACTCAACCCTCATGCCTACCGAAATGAATGATTGTGAATTTCCTCTTTTGTTTTGTGTCACAAAACATGCTATTTAATTTGCCAACCAAATATACACTGAATTTTCACATTGTGAATATAATACAGAGTATGAGCAAGCTGATCCTTTCCTGTGGAACCACTCAAAAGCTTTGCTGGTACTCTTAGAATTTTGCCTTTACCATCAGCAGGAACATTTACCTAAAAAACATGGTTTGTATAAGATAACACCACAAGACAAAGATATAAAGCAAACAGATACAACAAAAATAAGATTAATTAGCAATGTGCTGTAGATTAGATGTGAGCCTATGGTCTTAGAGGCTGGTCTTCAGTTCCTTCTGGAGCACCCTGGAGGCCTCAAGACAGTCACCATTGTTTATATAATTGTACCCATTTTTGGAAATGACAATAATGTCCTCCTTTTCTCTCATCTTGGTTATTTCAACCATGAACTCTTTGGACCCATGCCTGTTATTTCATGCTAGTACAGCAGGACTCCCATGTTTATTGATGTGTCTTTGAACTAAATTCTAGCTCTTACCAGATATCCTTATTCGACATGAACCTCAGCTCACACATAAAACTCCTGCCATTCTTTGTCTGCTTCCTAAACATATTGAACACCACTTTTAACCTTTCTTAAAACGATGAATTTTTTACTCTTATTCAGTTTTTTGATGGTCATAAAGGAACCAAGTCTAGTCTGAAACATAAGCATAAGTTGCCCTGGATCTATATTTCCTTAAACCATGTGGGTTTGGGCAGAGCTAAGTAAATGTGATCATATAACTTTCAGAGTATTAATATTTTTCATCACTTTATCTCATATCTAGGAAGGATATAATAAGAGACAGGTTACAGCAAGTTAATTTGTGGAAACACACTGATAAAAAGTTCATTGACAATAAAAATTAAGTTGAAAAAAGACTGTTTCTAAGAAAGGGTGTCTACTTGCAGATACTTTCAGACATTTAAACTGTACTTTTTTCAACCTCTGATCCATTTTAAAAGAGTTTTTTAAAGTTGACAAAGGAAACAATTATGTATTTTTCATGGAATTTGACATTTTGTGCCCAGTGCTCTGTAAAGGAAAAATGTCTGCTATCTACTTGAACCTCTTTCCTGCCATGTCAGTCTGGTGAGGAAAACTGCACCTTGAAGACAAAAAGAATAGGGGGTTAAAAACAATACAAGAGATTGATTAACTCTCTGTTGTTATCTTGCAAGTGTCAATAACAAAATGCTACTGCACTCCTGCATTGTTTCCTTCTAAATTTCCAGTCTCACACCTGTCACATCTCAAGATAACTATCCATCACAGAGTCAAAGTGGCAGACAACTGTGTGGTCCCTTGATAAGGGATAGTGACACAATTTGTCTTCTTCTCCTCCCACAGATTGCAACTAATGGGCTAACAGCAGGTTACAATAGCACAAGATGGATTTGAATGACTATCAGTACAGGAAAGTGAGCACAGCTGCAGAATAGCCTAAAGAAACACTTCAGACAAAAATCTGAAGAAACGTACCAAATTGAAACCTAATCAATCTGCTTTAAAAGGTTTTAATGGTAGGCTTAAAAGTTAATTATTGCACATATTGGAGGTTTATTTATTACATACTTTGCTCTGTTAATGGTAAACTATTGCAGAAGCCAAGGCACAGCTCCTGCACAGCAAATAATATTAGAGTGGAAGAAAGCACAGTAGGATAGAGAGTATTAAAAACTACAAAATGCCTGTCTGGGAACACATGGCATTTTCCAAGTGAATTCCATGACACAATATTTTAAAATGTTGAGTTTATATCATGAAAATATGAAATCAAATGTACAAATAATGAAGAAAAGGACTTGGAACAAATTCAGCTCTGATTCAAAAAAATTCCATTGGAGCTCATTTTATGAAAGGTTAGAAACTATGTTTTCACAACAACAGCTTATTGAAATTTGTTCAAGCCCTCCTCTTTGTCAAACACCCTCTAGTAAAAATCTATGCAGATAGATCTATATTCACAATGGGGAGTGGTGTTTCAGTCCAAGAGGCCAAGGAACAATATTAAAATGGATTGAGACATAAAGCACATATCATGGATTCAAAAGGAAGGCAGCTGTTGTGATAGTCATTTGCAAGCCAGGAATTATAGATGCAGCAAATTCAGTCTCATAGTTGTTCCAAAAAGAAATTCTAGCACTGTAACATAAATGCAGTCTGATAAATACAGCTCCAAGTCCATCAAATGACCTTAACTTGCCACCATAGTGAGATCATGAGAAAAATCCTAAAACTCAGTTCATCTTCACAAAAGTTTTTTCTTCAAATTCACTCCAGGAGCTGAAGGATGAGCTAGAACAATTGTCCTAGTCCTCAGATCCCAAGCTGAAGCTGCCTTGGCTCCATTAGCACCAACACATCCATGACTTCATCCAAGCAGGAACATGCCCCTCAGCACATCTGTAAGGGAAGTGGGATGGGGTTAATTTTGAGGAAGAAAGCATGACCCCTGCTAATATGAGAACTTGGTGCTGCTGTTGAATCTACCTCTGATCCTGTTTTTGGTTGCCAGAGTCCTGTTCCCCTCTCTTTTCAGCCTGACTTCAATTTAACACCTTCCATTTCAGACAAGGGCTGTGTTGAACAGAAGCCAGCAACATCTGGATTGCATGATACTGACATCCCTGTAGGAAGGTAGGAGGCTTTAAAAAAAATCCCCAGGATGGCTTCACACCTGAAAATGATTGTCCTTCATTTACTAGTCACTCCCTTGCTCTGATATCTTTTGTTCTCAAACTAGCAAGAACTGCAAATGAAAAAGGTTTCCTCAGAGGAAACAATGTAGTACAGTTCCCAGAAGTGTTCTGCTCATGGAGCGTAGACTGAAGCAGAATATTACCAGGCTGCAGAGCTGTGAGAGAAGCCGATGAGGTTCAACTTGTAACCTGTTGTGAAAAAAAAACATGGGCCAGCGTGCTTCAACAGTAAGTAGTGCAGTAAACCAGCACTTTTGTGATCCATTATTCAGAGAAAGAACTGGATGACCTTAAAGAGTGAAAATAAAGAAATGTGATGACATTTTATAGTACAAAGTGCAACAGCATGAACTTGGGGACTAATAGCAGGAATTTCTGCTATCAACTGGAGCTCATCAGTTGGAAGTAATGCAGAAGGAGGAAGACTTTGGTAGACTAATTATACACTGTAAGATTAAGAGCTAGCAATACTACGGCAATAAAAAAAAGCTAGGTGAGGCATTCCTATAAAAACTCAGAAGTATGCTCTCCAGCATGTAAAGCACCCATCAAAATACATTGGAAATAACATGCACAGCTATGACCAGCTAGGTGAAAGTACCAGTACTGGCACATGGACAGAGGCAGCCTGCTAAGACGCACAGGGAAACCAGGAGCCTGGCTTGTGAGCAGGAATGAAATGGGTCTGGCTTCTTACAGTTTGCAAAACTTGAGGAGGGATATGACTGCAGTCTATAAATACATAAGTAGTAATGAACAACTGCCAGAGAGGGACATTGTTGGCACAAGAGCAAGTGTATATAAACTGCAATGAGTGTGTGGTTGTAATCAGAGTATTCTCAACCAGGAGATTCTGCAAACTCTTTCAGTAGGAGTAGAGAAGTCTGAAAACTCAACTGCTTTTCAGACAGACCTTTTTACCTACCTCTTAAAGTGGCAGCATGACCTAACAATTTATATCAGTCCAGGAAGTACTTTTCCAGGGATAAATCCAGTAACCCAGCGAATCAGGGATTGAACCCTCAGCCCTCCTGCCGTCACAAACCTGAGGTTCACACCTTTGCCAAGGCATATGCTGGTAGTAGACAGACACAAATGAGGTTGCATCCAGCTATGTTTCGCTGGGCAGACAAGGCTGAAGCTGCCCTCCAGGAAGCTTACAAGTTCCAAGAAGTTTACAAGAAACTTACAAGAACCTTACAAAGTCTGCTAAGGGAAGTAAAGACAACATATTGGTTTCCTTCCTTAAGTAAATCCCTTCCTGTTTTCCATCCATATTCCCCTCTTCTAAGTGTATTGAATTTCTTGACAGTCTGAAATTACAGCTAAATTCCAAATTCAATTCAGCTTTAACTGAGTCAAAAAACCAACTGGGAGATGAGATTTTTTTTCTTTTCCCAGTTTCACTTATTACACTCCAGTCACTTAAGGGTGCTTTATTTAAAATTTCCTTGATGTTTGCATTCAAAAGTGATAGTATGATTCAAAACTTTGTCTTCTTTTCTACACTTACTCAAGGTAGGACAAAAAGGTGACCCTGACAAAGTGTGGGAGAAAAAAGTGACTAGTTTAATAAATTTAATAAAAGTGTATAGCATTGAAATAAAATCAACAATCACTGTGTGACCTTTGAAAACTATGCAGAATAAAATTCTTCCTTGTCTGAGTAAAGTAATAATATAAACAGATTGTGTAAAAGCAACTGACTCTTATTGGGACAAATGAATGAAACAGCAACTATGCTCATGCTCTCAAATCAGATTAATGCATTAAGCTGTGAAGATAGCTTTCTGATAAATGGCTGAACCATATGAAACATGTAGGACATAATTTGGGGGCTTATGATGCCAACTTGATAACCTGACTTTATTGGAGTTGTTTCTACCATTCCTGATCAGAGAACAACTTCAGACAGACAGCATTTTTTTATTATATGAAGAAGTCATAAACAGTTTTTTTCCCTTTTCAAATGTCCATTTTTCTTCCCCAAAGGAGACAATAATTACTAATTCATACTGAAAAAAATTCCTGTTTTAAAATCTTACTTACCTCAGCTTTGTATGGCTAAAAAATGTACTTTACATCATTGGGGAAGGGAAATATGGTATCTTAGTAAAATTCAGTCTTGACTTACACCTTGTGAGAAATCCAGGGCAAAAGACCTTAATACAATATTTTCTGTTCTATTTGAGCTATTTCATTGAAGTTTCTTAAGACAGTAAAAACATCAAGATGCTGTTTCCAAGGCAGAAATCCGTGTCAGAAAGGAGTGTTCCAGTTTTTTCTGTGTCTCAGTATCTCAGCTGTGACAGGAGGAAAGACATAAAACATATGAGGCCTGAGAAGAATACATAGTATGGATCTTTAAAGATAACCTGCATAAGTCAATTATATCTTTGCTACGTGTGACTAATGTGGCTATCTATCAAACCTTCTTTCTGAATTACCTTTATATTGCACCCACTATCAATTTCCCTTCCTTCCAGACATTCAAGCCTGTAGCAACAGCCAGGTAAACAGCACAGTACAGCAACTACAGACACGAGTTACATTTTGCACTTCATTTGATCAACTACCTGTTTCATAGACAGGATTAGAAAATTTATGTTATAGTCTAAAGATCCCTTTTAATGTTCCACTTTTTTCAAGAGATATTTTAAAAAACATTTTAAAAGGGTTTTTTAAAGTTTTTTTACCAGTAAGCAATTGCAGTGTTAACATTGTCTGTATTGTAGCATTGGAAACCCCAGGAAAGCATCTTTTCTTTCTGTCTCTTTCTGTCTTTAAATTTTATTTATAGCCTTGCAAAATACTTGCATCCACACAACCTGCCCTTGCCGACTTGACAGAAGATTAATGATATCATGGTGTTCTTGAGAACAGAAATGTGTCTACCACCCTGGTGAATAATCTCTCCTTTTGCACATTAGAAGTGAGATGGGAACTGTGCTGGAGAGAAAGGACAGCGTGCCATGCAGAATTGGCATGCAAACAGCTGTACCCCCACTGCTAATTATGACATGCCAGTCCCACAACGTTAATCAGCGCTTCCACTCTTATGCCTCCATGATTGTTTGGGACAGAGCCTGGCTCCCCATCGTCAGCTTGGAGGATGATAAACAAATACCCTATATAATTCAAGGAGGGCTGAACTGCCATGAAAAGGCACCAAAAGGACAAAGATTCCAAAAATACGTTTGGTTCATGCAGCATACCAATGGAGCAAAATCTGAGAGTTGGTCCCAATGTGATTTTTATATTCTGGAAGTAACTTTGTCTAATCTCTTCGTATAATTTCCCTGCAACAATATACCTAGAAAGAGCATTTTAAATTGATTTTTTGTTGTTATTTTAATCCCTTGTAGCCTTTGTAAGATCATGGTTTGGTGGGGGCTTTAGGTTTTGCTTGTCTGGGAAGGGAAGGAGAATATTCTTGCCTGATTTTCAGGCTTTTGTCCCTTTTCCTTGTTAATACTCCCTTCTTTTTGCTTGTGGATCATTTCATTAAAAAAAAGAAAGAGCCACAACTTTTTTCCTGTCCTTTTCTTTGTTGTGAACCTGGTTCCAGTTTTTGCCTCTCTCTCTCTCTCTCTCTCTCTCTCACTTCCTTTGACCTTTTCCTCTCTTGTTCTCTCTCTTTTCTTTGTCCACATTGGCAATAGTCTTTAGCTTATGCTCTTTTATGAACCTTCTGCTTCTTCTCATTTAAACTTTCTGGACCTGATTTGCAGCTGTTGTATTCTTCCAGCAGCCATTTACACATGTGCAACACAGGTGTAAAATACTACCATTTTCATTTATGCTGCTTGTAAATGTCAGCAAAGGAGAAAGCAGAACCTGTCCTTCACAGAGTGAATCAGCAGACTTTCAGGAGTGTCAGATACATATGAGCAAAGCCTGTGTGAGTCACCAATTACCCCTATTCCATGGCTGATTTCTCACAAACCCTCTTATGCTATTGCTTAACCCTCCAGTTCTTCATTGTTCTCAATGGCTCCTTTAATCCAGATTTTTCTTTAAACAAGGGGATGTTTCACTTTGATTTGGGGGATTTTTTTTCACTCTTTTTTTTTTTTTACGGCTTCCAGACCTTTGGACAACTGAGCTAAAAATACACGCTTGGACTCAGGTATCCACATGTCATGTTTACCCTCTCCAGCAACAAGCAGCACGAGAGTGACTGGAGATAGAGAAACCTTACACATATATTTTCATTTAATGAACAAAGCTACACTGCATTTTGCATATTCCAGAGCTTTTCTGAATTAATTGAAACACCTGATGACCTTCCAGGCTTTTGGTGACATTCTGACATTGGGGTCATATGTACTCTAAAAGATCTCCCTCTTTTTCAAGTTTGAAATCACATTAAAAATAAATAATTAAAGCAGGAAGAAAGAGATGAACTTTAAGTCACAAAAGTCCAGCATCAGATTGTTTGAGTGCTAATACTAGCCTTGCTCTCCCATTGCTGCTCCTGCTCAAGGGGTGTCATAGGCACAGCAGAAAGGCAAGCTCTTTGGGAAGGTTCAAGTACACAGCACTCCACACTCTGCTCTAGCTCTGAGGACAAACAGTTCAAAACATACCAGTAGTAAATCCAACAGTCTACAAGAAAACATTACCTAACATATTATTAGCCCTTTTTGCCATCATTTCGTTGTCAAACTGCAGTATCCCTTTAGATATTAGGCTGTTGCACGTTTCACCACAGGCTGCTTTGCTAAGCTGCTCATTCCTATGTGTGTCCCTGTGATAAATTTTATCAGTGCCCAGCTAGAGCGTTTTCCACCAGGCAGCTGCACAGTGGCTTCTTATCTGCTGTGGCACGCCCCAAACAAAACACAATTTTAATTTTTTTTTTAATTAACCTTATTTATGTCGTGGCATTTATGGCTCTATATGTGGAGTCAGCAGTTTATGCTCGCAGAGGAAGCTTATGTGGAAACAGGGAGCCTAGTCACAAAATAAAAATATTACTGGGATAAAAGAAACAACAAATCATAATTAAAAACTATTAGCAGCACTCTGCCTCTAAACAGCAAAGAAGATGTGATATCTGCTTTCTCACTTGTCTCTCCAGTTGAACTCATATACACAGCTGTCTGAAGTGGCAACGGGATCATTTTCTCTACATTTTAATTTACTCGTTTTAAGTAAAAACTGCTGCCAGTAACACCTTCATTTAATAGAACTGCCTGCCAGAGACTGTGGAAATTCAAAACTGAAAGACTTTTTTGTCTGTAATCACTGATAGCTTAATATCGATCTTTCTGTCCTATACCTACCTTCTTTTTACATCTTTATTTGAATTTGATTTTTAATATTCCTTCAGAAGCTTTCCGATCAATGGCACTTGTCAGAATATATATTTAGTGTTTCTTCGGTGTTCTTTAATCATTCTGGTTTAGAGTTCATAAATTAAAATATCTTCCTGCAAAGCTTCCTGAGGTTTATCTGCCAAAAGAGGTATTTTAAACAGGATGAATAATAACATATAGTAGGTTTCCAGTGTCCATAATAGAAAATTTTAAAGATCACCTGCAGGATTAATTTCACTTTTTTAGGCTGCTTTGGATTTTTTTCTAAATGGAAATAATTCCATTACAAATTATTTTTTTCAAGTTTCCTTTTTTAAAATTTATCATCCAAGAAAGTATATAGCAAGTAGAATTTTGCCAGCCATTCATCTGTCCTCTGGATCTTAAGGCAATATTTATATAACAAACTCATCACAAAGGAAACAGCTGTTAAAATAATACCAATTTATTTCTAAGATAGCATCATCCAAATGAACAAGTTGCTAATGTTATTTTGGGATTCTATCACATTTATGAGGGGTTTGGGGCCACAGGGGTTGGATTTTGGTTTTGTTGTTGTTCTTCTTCTTATGACTCGCTCAATTGGATTTTTAAATTAGATTCCTTCAACTGCCTACTTTATTCACCTAAGACCTACTATGGCTCTGAGGTAGTATACCAAAATATATATTCTTCAGGTACCAATATGCATGTGTGTGTGTACATAAGTATATTTAACTCAATAAATATTCCTCTAAAACACCTCAATATTTAGCCTATCCTGGATATGTATTTACCCAGTCTACCTCCCGTGTTTACCTAAGTGATTAGAAAATTCTCTTGGGCAAACAGCATAGGATTTATAACCTTCCATGGAAGTTTTTGTAAGTTTGCTTTTTGAAGAAAAAGATCGTTTTGGCTTCTTATTCTATTAATTTCCTTTTTCTTTTTTTTATTTAATAGATAAAATTTTCCTCCTTGTCCTTCAAGGGAAACTGGATAAATAAATGAAAAAATATTCCCAGTGTCCCAAAGGTTTTGGACCAACATTCGGGAAGGGATTTCAACTTTTAAAAAGTGGTCCCACTGACTGCAAGGGGAATTACTGCAAGCTCAGAGGAAGGCTTGTATTTAAATTCCCTGCCGAAGCAGGATATACAGTGATCTCTATTGCTAGTGGACAGAAAATAACATACAAGCATTATACTAATAAAAACGGAAGAAAATTAAAAATTAGGAATCTTGCTGGAAAGTACAAAAAGGATGTCTTTTCAAAATTTTAGCCCACATCTTTAGGCATAGATGGTTTAGAAACAGTCTCAGCTGATTCAGTTGATTTTTGATGTATGGCATCCTGGAGTTAGCTTTACTTTCCTACCTAGTGAAAGTAAGGCCATACCCCATGGTGAAGAACAAAACCTAAACAAAACAAAATATCTCTAAACTAGCACCAGATCGAACAAATAAAACATGGGGGCTTGCTCTTCAAAATATGTTTTAGCACGGATTGTGGGGAAATATGAACTTATATAGTAATGAACTCATGATACAAAAGTGGGGCTTACCACAATTTAATCTCCAAACAATAGCATTTTTTATGGGCTTGGTCCTCAGAGCTGTTGGGCACTTTAAACAATTTCTATTTGACTTCTAAGGGAGAAGAAAATAGTCACAAGACTGAGCCACATGTTTAGAGTGAGTACACAAGAGGCAGCCAGGAGATCTAGCCAGAAGTGCTGGCTGCATCTTGTTAGCCACAAAAAGACCTTGGATATTAGATCTTGAGTGCTAAACCTATTGTGAGTTTGAAGAACCTACAGTATTTATGGAAATCAGCCAGGAAACCTTCCCTGAGTCCACCTTCAAATTCTACCAACTTAGATTGCACGAGTACTTTAAGATACTCTGAATAATTATGGACAATTGAGGAATATGAGCCAAACCTGAAACCTTTACTTATTCTGTTCATCAATAAAATGCTCAACACACCTCAATGGAAAAAAACAGGGGGCAATTTGCAAATTGCAACAGTTTTGTTTGCTCTTACCTTTTGGCAATGGATTTTTTTACTAAGCTTCAGGATATCAGCCTTTGTAAACTGTAGTAGAAAAGGATTAAATGTCTATAAACACTGACCTTAGGGGAGAAAACAAAATTTCAAAATAAATTATTTGTAAAGTCTTCAAAGTAGGCACTAAAAACTGTATTCCTATTTTCTGTGTTCAGCATATAAAGGTACAGTATCTATGAGCTGGAAAGGAGTATTTCATAAATTTGGGAGTCTATTGCCTAACTTGGCCCTCAGTTATGCTGTCTTTCCTCTAGAAATCAATAGGATCTTTGCAGTTCCCAAAATCAAAAAGGTTTTATCCTAGTATTGTAAATATAATCTGTTTTGATGTGGACCCAGTGATCCTTATGGGTCCTTTCCAACTTGAGCTGTTCTATGATTCCATGTCCCCTATGAACATTCTGATGGTGATGCATATGATGCTGTTGCTGATGATGATGCTAACCCATAATCTCACTGTTGATGAAAGGCAGCAAGTTCTTTTGTCTTCTAGACAGGAATGAAATATGTAAAACCTGAAAAACACGTACAGTTCCAAGCAGAACCTACTACATGAGAGCAGAAGGTCCACTAGAAACCCTGCTAACATTATTATATTTAATTCAGAAAACAGTAGCATAATATGAATGGTAAGAAAGTTGTGAACTGTAGCCATAAATGACAGACACATATGAGTCCTACTTTCAGAAATGTTTCGAGACTTAGCACACTGATGTTGGTAAAGCATTTGTGTGATCCTTGAGTATCAGAGATAAAGGAATGCAAAATATTGGATGTCAGATATGGCTGAAACACAGAACAAACACAGAAGATTTGCCCTATATTTGCCCCTCAATGAGCATTCATCTATTTGTGGAATATTTATATTATTCTTATTAATATACATGTGGGAGCTTTCTCCTGGAGTGGTTATTTGCAAACCATCTACAGCCTGTGATTTCTAATGCTTAGAAAAGCATCACAGAACAAAATTGCAATACATTGAATTCATGGCTTTTGATAACATTTTTCTAGCTATGCAGCACAAGGTTTTCAAGCACATACAGTATCTCAGATGCACCCTCTTAAAAAATAGCAGTATATTATAAACAAATGCAGCTGTGTTTGGAGCCCCTTCTGAGCTGCATATGAAGTCTATAAAGCAACCATCTTTCACTTCTTGAAAATTACAATGCTAATTAAAAACTGCCTGGTTGATTCCTGGTTGCATTAATAAATGAGGAAGACTTTATTCCACAGAAATGGTTTTCTGAAAGATGGCATATAAGCTTTTTGCACAACAGGATCCAGATAGAAGACTCTGAAGTTATTGTCTGTCTTTCCAATACTTCTTTGTTGTTGCTTCCAAGGTTTTCTTTCCAGTTCAGGATCTTGCAACTTCTAAAAGTTTTCAGCAGCATTTTAAAGATAAACAGATTGATTCCAGATTGTCTGCCAGTCATGCTATATCCTGTGTTAAAACTGATGATATATGGACGAGAAGAGAAGCAGGTAGGACCTAAAGCACATATGGTCAACATACATTGTATTCAAAGGAAATAAGAATTCAAAACTCAGTAAAACACTCTTGCCTTTTGAATCTACTGTCTTAAACTGCACATTCTCCCTCATTGAAAATATAACGTAACTGTTTTTACCTGTATTTTGTTTTCATTGCAAACAATAGGATAGAAGTAATTTTAAGAAATGACAGAACATAGGAACTGGTGATCAGTAGTATGATTATGGAAGGTATTTATTAGGTGTCTCATCATTCAGTCCTAACCAAACAAATCCAGTCCCCAGAAAGTTACCTGCAGCCATCAGCACTGACTGGACGAGATTTGAGATCTCACAGTTTTGCCAAAGCACACAACCTTGTGATCTCACAGCTTAAAAGAACCGTGATATGTTTTCTCCATTAACACCACTACCCATTCTGTTCACAGTGTGCTCAGCTCCATCATGTAAACCTTACAATTGCCTTTCATAAACTGGTGTAAACGTTTATATGACTGCTGGTACACTAGTCAAAAAGTCCTGCCAATTTTTTTAATAGTATTTTATTCAAAGCAGCAGTATTTGAATGAATGACTTTCAAATACCTCCTCTGATTTTGATCTCTCTGACTAGCACACCAAGTGGCAGTGTTCTTCTTTCACCGGTACATGGGAATGGGGAACCTGGAGTTTGGGAAACATGGAGATTGGGAAATCTAACTTTTGCACCAAAAGTAAAAATGAAGTTACTATCTACTAAGACACCTTCTGCCTGATAATTTGGACCACAATCATACTCTCTGAATTAAAAATTGTCACTGTGACCATGTGAGCTCATCTTTGAGAGCCTAAACTATGACCACACGTGTGTAAACCACCATCAAGCTGATGGTTAAGGTAACAAATATTATGACTATAATGTCTGAAATAATTGATAATTGTGGTAGATAAATAAAAATTTTTTTTCAGAGCTAGAGTTCACAAAGTTCACTCTAGAAAATGTGCATAACATTAGACTGCTTCATCACATGAAAAAGGTTCACTCACATTTTGCACATATGTTTGCACATTTGTTTTGTTAAAACAAATGATGATATCATTCACCTATAGCAAGATGAAGCTCAGCTGTATGACAAACAGCTGCTTTTGTCTTAAATCATCCCTGGTCTCAAAACATTCCTCTATTTTGAAGGCTGTTCTCTCTTCAGATCCATAGCTGCAACATTTCCATACATGAAATTAACTTCTCCAGAGGAGAAGTAGCAGGATGCTGAATGTAGCAGAGGATGCTGAATTTCATTCTCCTTGCCTTAACACCCACAATAGGAGTTTATGGTGTTTCAAACAGAAGATGTACACTACGAGGTTCACAGCATTTGTCAAGAAAATGGGGTGGGCACTCAGACATCATCGGGTTTATCTAGTCCTTACAGGTCACACCTCAGTACAGAAAAATGTAAACAATCCCAAAGCAGAAAGCACCATCACCACCATAACTAGGTAGGTGTGTACCTCCAAACATGCTAATCGTTGAATACGTTAGGAGGGACAGTTCAGCTACCAGAGACCAGTTTGGCTTCTTCAAAGTGGAGGAGGAAGGGGTATTTTCAGTGAATCTTGAGATGGTTAGTTGCAACTTACTGACAAGCTCAAACTGTTCACTTTAGGATTGAAGGAGTGTGGATGAGGAATGGAGCTCTGGAAACCAGAGTGAGTACTTACAGTGACACATAGATGGACAGCTAATGGGTGAAAAGGGGAACTTTACAATGATAATATTTTTCCTGAATTTGTATTAAACATGCTAGGAAATCTGGTTATAATTTCCTTCTTTTAATTTTTGCACAGAACTAAACCCCCTCTCTGTACAGAAATTCTTGACTACAAGGATTTCACCAGCAAGGTTTTGAATGACACAGCTCAAAATAGCCACTATCTCTCTGCAAAGGATGGAGGCAAACAGCAAAACCATAAGGACCCTTTTTGAGCCAAATCTTGCCTTTTCATTAAACTCATACCTGTCTATAGTAAAGATAGACAGACAGATAATTCATTCCTAGTTATCTCTGGCTCATAGAGATTCAGGATTCATTTGAGCTTTCAGGCCCCTGCTGTGATCAGTGTATTTGATTGCTACCAGCTAATGAAATTTATTTTGCCAGTCAGTTCCATTTCAACCTGAGGAACACTGTCTTTTTGTTGTTTTGTTTGATGTTTTGGTTTGGTTTTCCTCCTCGTGTTCAAATGGAGATAAAGCTAACAAAGTTAAACGTAGTTTAACTGTTTCTGTTTGCCAAGATATGATATTTCAGTTCACCAAATCCCCAGAACTTTCATACCAGAATCTATGCCACTGACACTGTGAGAGTAGCATTAAAAAATTGGATGTATTTTTTTTTTACTAGTCATGTTTTTATAGGTTTGTAATAACATATTTTTATAAATAGGTTTGAATAACAATAAAATAGTTGTTGAAGAACTTTTGGTTTGGGGTTATCAGAGATTTTCCATAACATGAATAAAAGTAGACCAAGGTTTAGGCCTTCACTCTGTGAATTTCAAAATTGCTGCTACTGTACTTTGACTGCGTGTCATTGAAAAATTCTCCTTTACTTTCCAAGGATGAAAACTGAACATAGGGTTCTCAAAAGCCAGCTATTTGAACTCTGAATTGTATGACTCAAGCAAAAGATCTGAAACACAGAGCCAAGGCAAGATTTATTTTTCCTTCTCTTGTAATTGTCAATCATTCTGTTCAACAGAAATTTCCAAATATAGAATTATTTTCTTTAGTACCCACTACCTTTTGTTCAGCAAGACAAATTTGTCTCCCTATAGTAACATTAATGAGGAATACAATCTTGGCATGTGACGTCAAGTCCCTACCTCATTCTTATTCTCTTTTATCTTACCATCCATACACACCCTAGTATTCAAAGAAGTCACTGGCTGAGCAATTAAAACACTTTCAGATAGGGTAAAAGAGATCCCATATGGGTGAAAGTCTGAAAACATGTGCTCTTTGGTGCAGTACCTCTGCCTGATGTTTGCTCCCTGCAAGCATATGTATGAACCAGAGCCAAATTTTTCTACACTTAGTAATCATCTGAAGGCCTCCAGTTTTCAGATGCTCAACTTCAGGCAATTAAAGGTGAGCAATTCCTTGCCTAAGAGAGCAAATATCTTGAGCTCAGCTCCCAAAATATTAAGATATGTCATTTTAGTTTCTTGCAAATACTGAGCCCTTGGTTGAATCTGTTTTGGAATTTTGGGAACTCTTCTGCAGTGAGACAAAGTGACAAAGAGAGAAATACTTCTCTCCTTTTAAGAAACAAATCCATTCCCTTTCAGGTCACTGCTCTGCCTCCCTGTTTCTCTAACATGCTGAGGACATACTTCCACAAGCTGCATGTCCCCTTCTAAAATGGGATGCCAAATGACCTTTCCTCTCCAAGCAGGTTATGAAGAGAGGTAAAGTTCTTCAGTAGCACCTTTAATAGAACTCTTCTGCACCTTCATCAACCTTTACAACTGCTGAGACTTTGAGTGTCTTCAAGGCCCCACACAGAAACACCAGTGCAAGGAGAGCATACAGGACTAGACTTGGGAGGGGTTTGCTTTTTTTTTCTTTTCTTTAGGCATTTAAATTTAAAAAAAATTAGTTTGACAACTAAACATACATTTAAAACAAAAAGAAAATGTAATGTTTGGGATGATCTAGTTTAGTTTGTTATTTAACAACCTTTATAACCATTTTCAAAGACTACTGTAGTACAATGAAGAAAGAAAAAATGACAAATGTTTTGAGGAAGCACAAAAATATCAGACAAGGCAAATATTGTATTAAGCCAACTACTCAGTTCAAAAAGATATGAAATATCTTGTGTAACTGTGTAACAGTTTGGGAGGTGGGAACCCTCAGGCTTTTTTTGATCCCTTTTGTCTGCTAGTCTACTCTCAGAGACTGGGTATTTCCTCCATATCTTTTTCCTGACAGGGTTAAGTTAATAAAATCATTCTAGCGTGTCTCACTAGAGAAGATTCAGTAGTTGGTCTTACCATGTTCTAAGAGATTCTCTGAGGTCAAGAAAAAAAAAAAAGCAGGGTTTTTCTTTTTTTAAATTGAATCATTGCACAGAATTGATTTGGAGCACAGGCACCGAGAGTCAAATCAGCCCAAACTCTGACTCAACATCCACTTACTGCCAAGGTGGCTGCTTCTGTGCCCTAAAGTAAAAAGGATTTTTAACTCAAAGGTTTATAACAGCAAAGCATTTTTAATAAAGTGACATAAAACCTGACATGATAAGAAGAAAGGAAATTAAGTAGAGAGGGACCAGTGTGTCCAGGTGTGCCAGCCCGCTAACCACAGTGGACCACTAGTATTTCAGACAAGAGACTTTGTGTCTCTTGAATAACCATTTGCACTCTCCACTATAATGCCTAATGTGATTTTCCTGAAATTCAAACTGTTTGACAAACAAAAGACCCAATGTTCTTTGAAAGCTTCATGTTACTGGTTATTCTTCGTCACCGGAAACAATCCTGGGTGGTAGATGCCTTGACAATTTTTGGCTGCTGCAGTCACAGGTGACAGCTAATGGACCATGCTGGTGGGAACTCCACTTTTCACAAATGCCAGATTTCTTGACCATGATACTTTCGGCTAGAAAAAAATCTCTTCCCTGACCACAACTTTAAATACTACTCAAAAATAAAATCCAGAGTGAAGATTTTGGAGCCATTTTTCCTTGTTAACTGACATGGAAATTGTCAAGTATTATAGATTTTCATGTAAAAGAATATCAGAAAAAATTTAAGTATATTCTTTAAAAATAGCAAAGAATATCTTGAAGGTGAAAATTACAAATGTGTACCTTGAAAACTATCCACTGAGTTCAAAACACTATCTTCTTTCTAGAAATGTGGTTACTGGACTTTGATAAGAGAAGTCACAAGAGGCCTTTCTACAAATAAGATACCTTTAAATTAACAATTTATTGAGTCAACACCTTTCCATCACAAACAAGAGTCTATTTGTTGTGCCTGTTGAAATCCAAAAGAATAATACAGGTGATGCCTTTGAAACTGAAATGTGCTTATTAACACCGTCTCATAAAGACAGTGAGCATTGTTAGTGAGAAATGACAGTGTATGGCTCAACTGCACATACTCCACTGCTGTCAAATTGCTCAGTATAAATACATCAGGTAAAATGGGCACCCAGCTAAGGGAATTCTTTGATTTGATGGGACTTTGTCTGTTATTTCTGGGGTTTTTTTGCAACATGATCCAATGCTTATTAAAGTCAGCAGAAATGCACCCCTTGATTTCCATCCAGGCTCAGGACCCAATGAAAATGGAGGGCACCAAGCACATATATGGGTTCCAATCCAAATAATAATATAGTAAATTATACCAATTAATATTTTGAATTACCTAACTAATTTGGCAAGAGGATTGATTACTAGTTGCTGTTAAGATAAATCTCCTATGCAAATGGTCAGCAACTTTTTTGATTAATTTTCTTCTGAGAAAAATAACCAAAAAATGGTTATATGTTTTCACAATTGCAATTAATCAAAATTCTGGGGACTTGCAGATTATTTCAGCTTGGAAGACAATCATTGTGATTCTCGGCAAGTAGTTCACACTCTGGATTCCTTCTGGATTACTAGAAGTGAAACAAGAGACAACGACTTTGCTCAAAAGCATAAGCTCCATCTTAAGGCAGAAGCTAGCCCAAAAGCTTCCACTGCACCTGGAATGGTACAACACCACCATGACCAGGCCATGTAATATCTTTTCCACGGTTTTTATTGTTTCTGTAGTCTCTGTGCTGGGAATCAATCAAAGTAATCCATTTTCCCCACCAGGGTCAGAGAAATAAACATGACATCAGATATCTGTCAAATTTGAAACTAACAAAAATACATTAACACTGGCAAATATCTTTACGGTGATTTCTTGCGTTTATTGGGCCATTCTGGATCTGAGAAGTCTCTTCATTCATTCTCTTTCACTCTCATTGAAATTATTTGGTTTTCTTTCATTTAAAAAAAAAGGAAAAAAAAGAATAAAAAAAGAGAAAAAAAAGAAAAAAATACCCCACCCCTGGAAATATTGACATTTTGGCACAACTTTTGTGCAAACTCACAATTCTTGTAATTCTTGTTTTCTAGCATGTTCTCCATTGTTCAGAATGAGATCTTTCAGAACTACAGAATAAATTGTAATCTAGCATTAAAGAACTTTTGAGAAGATTGCATTGGCTACCACCTTGTTAAAAAAACCAAAATTTGAAACAAAGTACAAGAAAAAAACAGAGTAAAAAAAGCTTTAAAGAACAATAAAAGAACAATCTGTAAGCACTGTTTTGAAATGTGCAAATAGTGCTGTCAGTCCATGAGGGTTTTTTTTTTTCATTTTGAACATTTACATTTTCCAACTGCAGTTTTCCAACTGCAGTTTAAGAACATTTCACTGCATGCTGCTATCAATCATCCTTAGCCTAGAAACGTACCGTACATTAGTAATGCTTAATTGGCATATTTAAAGTAAATAGCTACTTAGTTTTGCTGTAAAATCTTTGGGAACAATTTTATGATACCACATGGCATTGTTTGTTCCTAAAGCAAATATTCAAGTCTTGAATGTTAGCTCTGGTAGGAGACAATTAGGAGTATTGAAATACTTGGCTTGCCAGGCTACCGTACAGTTAAAATAGGTCATTGGGATATTGCCTAAAAATGAAATAAATGTTTCTCCTACTATATGGTTCTACCTTATTTGGTAATCAAGAAGAAAAGGTTAGAATTAAAAGAAAAATAATAATTGAGCAATCTTTGACATGACTAGTGAAAAAGAGAAAATAAACTATTATAAAAATCAGAAATTAAAAAAAAAAAAAAACAAAGAAAAGAGAGGCAGTAAGAGCAGCAAGTTGGAAAGTGGGAGGAGGATAACAATGGCATGAGGCCAGACACTGCTCCCTGTTACACCCAGGCAGCCTTGCAGGCTGAAACTGCATGGGTGTAACTGAGAGCAGAGCATGCTTCCTGCTCTGCTGCTTGTTTATACCAACTCCCAAAGATCTATTTCAGGTATAAACACCAGCCCCTCAGCATACAATTTCTGCATTTTCTTCTGTGTAACTGTAGAGAAGGAAGTTTGTTATAAACAAGCAATGTGGGATGAATTTTTAGGAGCATATAGCCAGTCCACCATCTTTTACTAGACAGATTTTGGCCTGATTCTCCTGTATGATGTCTTGTAACTGTGCCACAGACTTTCTCTCTGCCTAACAAGTTTCCCTGCCACTCTCATCCATGCTTCCAGATAAAGGAGGCAATGCGAGGCACATGCCGCGCTGTGCACTGGCAGTCAGACCGCTGCACGACTGGCAAAATGCGGATGGCACTCTCCCTACTAAAGTGGTACGTGATGTTTCATTTACATTTGCCAGCTGGCTAATAGTAGCCAAATGTTTGTTGCAAAGAGCGAGTGAGAGAGAAAAATAGCCATATCCTTTGGCACACGGAATAATAATAATCCTCCTCCAGAACAGGCTGGCAGTGCTCGAGCCAGAGCCATCTTTCCGACTCTGAGACACTATTAGATTCTCCACCCTTCTCTTCTAAATTCTGCAGCAGATTGTTTGGGCTGGAGAGAGATGGAGACAAGAGGTCCCATCTGGTACCAGTTCCTTAATTCTTTGTAGCTCTATAATAGCTCCAGGTCTTTTCACAGTTCATTCAGGAGACAAGAGGAGGAGCTGGGTGAGGGGAGGTGGTGGTCCCAGGTATTAGACAGGCTAGTCATACTTTTATTTTTCTTTTGTAGTTCGTTTTTTTCTCTTTCCCTCCAGATTGACTTGAGTTAATAGGCATCTGCTCTCCTGCATTCACAGCTCTATAGTGCAGACCTGTCAATAGTTTCCACACTTGCTGAGATTATTTTACGGGCAAGACATTACACAGGGCTAGGCAGAGCTAGTGTGAAAAATAACTTTTACATCATTTTTTTTTTCCACGCACCCCCTACTTATGACTATGTGCCTTGGTTTTTTTCATAGGGCATCCTTTTCTATTTCTAAGCATGACTTTTCCAAAAATTTGCATTCACTAACTAACTGCATATCTCCAACATCTTAATTTCAGACACAGATTCTGCCAAATGACAGTCAATTTCTCCTGCTTTGTTGGATAAGAGTAGTTTTTGTTCTGTAGGTCTGTGTTTCAATACCACATATCACCCCACAGGCAGAGATGATGGAGTAGACCTGCAAGATGCTCATGTAAATACTCCTCAGCGTCTTCATCCCCCTCTGTTCAAGCACTGATATTCATCAATCCTGGGTGAATACAGCAACTCAGTAACACTGAATCTTGTCACTGCAATTCAACAAGAAATGTCAGCAGTAAAAAAAACCCTTCCTGAGAAATGCTCTGGTTCAGACAGTGAGATGTGGGCTTGCAGTCTCTGTTGGAAAGGCAAGAGCCAAATACACTATCTCAGATTTCTGTCTCAGCTTTCACAGATGAAGACACAGACATTGCTAGATGTAGACCAGTTTCTAGGCTTAATACTCTCTTTTTTTATTGTTTCCACCATTTCAAAGAGCAGAGAGAGTCTTGCTGTTCAGAGGAAGATGTTAGGCACAGACAGGGAATTAGCAGAACTGAATGGCAGATTATTTGTTAGGCTAGAGATGTTGAATTTGGCATGTGGTTCCTGCTCCAGACCAAAAAGCAGGAAGGGAGAAAGCATGGACTGCTCCTCAACATCCTTCTTGATTTTTGTTTCTGCTTAAAATTGCTTTGTGTGGGGGAAAAAATGGTCAGAACCTATTTAAAGCAGAAGCATTTAATTACAGCAAGGCGTAGCTTCAGTCTGATTTCTTTGTCAGTTAATATTGTGCACTAATTATTCATAGAGGTCCTAAGACATCACTTAGATACATTTAAATTAAAAGATGAAAGGCTGACAGCATATTTTATGAACAGGAAATCTAAAACTTTATCCTTCTCTCACAACTGTATCCTTGAACAGTAGAGATTTAATTATTTATGAGCTCTATAACAAATATTTTGGAAGAGCAATCCATTGCTGCAGGAAGGAAGGAAATAAAAGCAAAATAAATACAATTATGTTACAATTCAAGGAACTAATCTGAAAGATGCTGAGTGCATTCAGAGTAAAACTGAATGTCCTAAGGATTTATTGGATTGGACAGGACTTGAGGATGTTTACCACACTGAAAGATCAGAGTCCAAAAACACATTAAACTAATTTTTTTTAACCTGAGTTGGCAAAAGTTTTACATTGAACCCACAGTAATTTCCCCTTAACTGAGTGTTCAGCTACATGTATGTCTGCCTGAAAGAGGGAGATAATAGCAATTCAAAACTCAGATATTCAAGTCCATGCTTTACCATATCTTTGACAACAAAAGATGTGGAGAAAACAAAAAAAGTCCTTTATTGTGGTCTCAATTTGCAGTGTGCAAATGATTACATCTTATCAAAACCTTGGAGGGAAGTGAGAGAAGTAATAAATCTATTGATTGGATTTAGGACATGTATAACTTGATTCACAGATAGATTTGTCCTGTTTACTGACTAGCATTGATTTGCATGTGGTTTTAGTGCTGATATTTAATTCTCAAATTAAATGTCAATTAAACAATCACTGACAATCTGCTAATAATATCTTGATTATTAAATTGAAATACATTGTGAGTACTAAGAAACTAAGAACATAAATGCCATGCGAATGGTAAGAGAAAGTGGAGGTAAGACAAAGGAATGAATCTACATTCGTCTCTCAAGCCAGTTGCTCTCTGATTTGTAGGCACTTTTCCAAAATGCCTGATATTCCATAAAATATATCCAATCTAATATAGCTGAGAATATTTTTGAAGTGAGAAGGCCAGTTATTGATTATTGAGTCTGCTGTAATGCTGTAATCCACTGAGACAAAACATTGCTGGGAAGTCATAAGAGCTGGAGGGCACCTGGCTTTTGCAGGGAACAGAGGAAAAGCATGACTTCTGCTGCTATCTGATTTAAACTGACCACTTAAAAACAATGTTTTGAATGTGGTTTTTGGGAAGGAAGTGTGAAAGCGCTCTTGGGAGAAGAGAGAAGGTGAAAAGCAAGTATAAATAACTCTAATGCTCAAAGAGAGTGAATGTGTTGTAACTGTATGATAGATATAAATAATTTGAAATAATTTCATTATATCTGAAGAAATAGTTTCTACAAATATCTACTGGATCAGATAAAACTACACTGTTTTTCAGTCCAAATAAATCTTTATGATAAGAGACTCATTGGAGAAAATATTTCTTGTTTTAATCAACCTGAATTCATACATCCCTCCTTATGCCCCCTAAAATTGATGAAGAGTAGAAATTATTCTTTCTTTTATGAAATATACTTTTTTCTGGAAAGAGGTATGTTTGTACAAATTGGCATAAAATACTGATATCAAAACAAATATTTAAAATTGAGTGGTTTGCTGTATCTATTGAAAATTTTCAAAAGCTATTCAGACCAAAATAAGCATTTGTTCTGCTACAGAAATTTGTTACCATGGAGCTGATCTTTTTAATAATATTTAATATCTACAGTCCTTTTTTTTTTTTTATTTTCGCTGCTCTCACTCACTCTGGACAGTACATGTTCAATGTCTTGAAATATCCACTGATGTGAAGTGTGCCAGAGTAGGCTACATTGTGTAAAAGGACACTCACAGGAGGGGTGTGAGGCAGGAGTACTATTGTCTAAACTGCTCCTAATTGCTCAGCAGATAGAGCAGAGCTATATTTCACTGCACACAAACATATTTTAGCTCTAGCACATCTGATCTCTTCTTGCCTCTAGCCTCTGTCAGGGAGATTTGCTAACTATATCCCATGGGAAAAGTCATATGAGTTTGACTTAACTCCAGCTCTGACAACTGGGATTCCCTGCAGTCACAACTCCTGTCACTCAAGTCCAGGACTCTGTCTGCCCTAAAGAAAAGATTCACATCTGCAGAAGTATGAAAATTGCTGACTGATTAAGTTCAAACCTTAAATGGTACCCAGAGAGCCAGTTAGCAATGCATAGTGAGTGGTAATGCATATATCAAAGACAGGTGCATTTATCCTATTATTTCAGATGGACAACTGAAGGTAGAAAGGAAAAACTGGTTTCCAGCAATGGAGACCCAATGCCTCCAAATCTTAATTACCTTTTCTAAACAATGTCTTATATAGGTCCCTGTTTAGAACAGCTGTTAGTACAGTTGTGCTGCTGAAACACCTTGGAGATATGTTGGACTAAGCCAGCACTTAAGATTGTCACTCTGCACTGTGATGCACAGAAAATTAAAAGTTAATGAAAACATAAAGTTGGTGTAGTACTTTGAGTGGAATATATTTCACTTCTAGGAATGGTCTGTGAAGTGGTTTTCAGAAAGGTAACGTCAGCCTTTCTCTGAAATACTCCACATTTTTCTCGAAAACAGTGGTCACCAGGAGCTACCTAGGCAGCACTCAGTTATTAGGCTTATTTTCCTACTTACTTTTTTTTCTACAATGTATCTTTTAATCATTTTCAAGTATTCAGGTAAATGTATGCTTTTCTAGACCCAAAAAGGTTATGGTGTGCTGTTGTTTTTTTTTTAAACTGGGTAATGGGAGTGTGCTCAGAATTTTCCTGCAGTTATAACCAGGCATTTCTACTAACTGTGTGTTTTAAACCCTGATTTTTATAATGCATAGGTTTTCAGATCTTTCCAGACTTCAGTTGTGTAACATCAGTCCTTAAGTGACTCTACACTAGTGTCTGGTGCAGCTGTTAGGATCATTAGGATTTCAAATATATTTCCAAATTAAAGCAAGAAAAAGATTTAAAGAGAAAAAAAACTCTTGGCCTAATTAAGAAGAGTGAACTAGATTTAACGATGAACAATTTATTGGCAGTTAATAGAGCTCATACATGGTAGCCAGGAGCTAGATAATTTATCATTAAAAAGAATCTCCATTACACATAAAATCCCTTCTCTCTTGATACACTTAGCAACTGCACTTCACAATTACCATTTTTATAAGCCTGACTCACTGGCAAATGAAGCTGTATTTTACAGAGTAGAAGCAAAACTTGTAGGTGCTGTGAATATTTAAATATGCAGGATTCAAGTTCTTTGTCAAGCAGTTTATTTCCTCTTCAGTCAATGAGCCTTTGCAATTGTGACCTTGATTTTCAAAGCTTCATAGTTCAGCCTCTAGTAACTTCATTATGCATCTGGAAAACTCCTTAAAATGCTTCTGATTAATGCAGTCTATAAAGCACATGGTAGGAAAGTGCTCTGTGAACACCCAAACATGCCCCAGATGTATCAGCATCCTGTGCTAGCACAAGAGGCAAACTGCTGATCAAAGTGACCACCTCCAGCAAGGCAGGGGGAATGGTGCTTGTGTCATTCAGGATGGTTTAAGACAAGAGTTATTTTGGCTTCCTGTTTTGCCTCTGGGATTCAGAATTGGAGGAATATGTGTTCCACACATTGGTTTTTAGGATGTGCAGATGTGTCGGTGCTGCTGGGTCCACACCGGCAAGGCTGCCTGTTGGCAACCATGCAGAGGCAGACCTGAGCCTTTCTTTTTGGCAAGCAGGAGTTCTGAATGCAGGACATTTTCCAGCACTGTTTCTTCAGGCACTGTTCCTGTACAGGTAAGGAGGAAGGTAATTTCACTGTGCAATAAGATAACCTAAGTACAGCAGTGCCAAAAGCAGCAACTGTGTTCCATTTGGACTTTTGGAGGCAATGTTGAGGACAGTAGCATAATGCATTAGCTTGATGTGTAGAGGCATTGTCCTCCACTCACAGGGACAGGAGAAGATGGGCTACCTTGAAGGAAACTGCATCTTCTGATAAAGACTCCAACTCCTTTTGGATACTGTTCAGAACTTCTTGAAGGAGATTTGAGGCACCTTAAAGCCCATTCAACTGGAAAGCCCTGATGATCAGGACATGCAAGACCTGTTTTCTGGCTCCTTCTGTGATCCTTCTCCCCCTGTTGTTTTTTTCCAACAAGATCTTTGAGATCTGTAAGTGTGCATGTGCAGTGCTACTGTTCACCTCTCTTACCCAGTGGTGAGAAGGATATAAAACCTAGCAGTATGAAATATAGGATGAGATCTAGGACTAGTGAGGGGATTGGGCCATTTTTAATGAGAGGGGTTCAAAATTGCACGAAAGTGTTCATAAGATCATTTGAAAGCTCTCCTGATAGTTGGTCTCTTGCTTGCCTAGAGAAGACCACAGTCCAGTAAATTCAGCAAAGGTAGCCTGGTGTCATTTTTCGTCAACAAGAAAATTTGCAGAACTACATCAGCAAGACCAAGAGAAGGTGGGAAGAAAGTCCCATGCATAGAGAAACCACCAGATAAAGGCCATTTTTTCATACCATCTCATGGAAAGAGCGAAACACTTGCCAAATGTTAGTCTTTGTCCCCAGTATGAATGGAAGGTCATTGATGCAATGGGGTCCATCTTTGTGAAGACCTTCAGATTTGGGGGACCTGCACTGACACCTTTTTTTACACACTGCAAGAAGATGATGAGAAGAGCAGAAGCTCCTTGGACCACCTGAGTGCACAGGGCACCTCACCAACCAGCACATTCTTCATAATTTTTAGGAACGTATACCCGCATCTCTACAAAGAAACTGTTCAACTGACACAGTCTCCTTCATGGGCCATATCTTCAAGTTACAATCTTCTGATAACTCTCCGAGTATGGTAAGAGATGTCTTCTCTCTCCTGTCACATCTGCAAAAAATAGAGCTCTGGAAGAAGAGCTTAGGTATCCAGGCTCCTAAGCATCTGAAATATCATCTTTCTCTCAGCTGTTTGGTATTTATAAGGAAGTTTGCAAGATTAAGTTGTATTTTGAACATAATTTCTATCATATTACTTAATTGAGGGGGAAAACGTTCTTCAAATTTAAAAAAAAATCTTTCTTCATTTTAGACTTATCTTCAAAAAATTAGTATCAGACTGTCAACAGTCTGAAAGATGTTTTCAAACAGTAACAATTCTTTCTCTGCTACACAGTACTGGTGGAATACATATTTTAAAGGTCTAACATAATCAGAGATAATTAATCTAGTCAAGGTAACAATGAACAGCTGCATCAATCTGCAAAGAGATGACTGGTGATACAAATGAGGTGAACATGGGTCAGCTACAGAAACAGTCATTGGCGGCACCGGCCCAAAAAAATTCAGATGTTGAAAGACTATCTGAATCTAGATTTTCAAACAGACTGCATCTTCCTCTTTCCTCTAAATTTAAAGATCTCATTCTTTTAATATATAATTTTACAATAATTTATGAAAATGGAGAGCAATGTAGAATGCAATCAATCATTCATACTTCTGAATGGGAACCCAAAAATAGCTATGCTGTTCTGCAACTTTGTCAAGAACTGCTGCTGACATCATGTTCGTCCTGCCATCCTGGTGAACTTTTTGCCTCATCAGCAACAAAAATAAACTTTTACTTCACAAAAACTTTACATTTAATTGTGGGTTTTAGCCATTTGCAGGAAGGGAGGGAGAAAATATGATTTGTAAACGTATCACAAGTCTGTGTTCATTCCCTCCTTTGATCCAGTTCAACATTGCCTTCATGTCAATGGAACAAGGAAAAGAATTATAGTAATTATAATAAAAGTAACAGAAAAAAATTAAATGCCCAAAAATTCACGATTTCTTGTCAAAAATGAGAGTCTGGAGTTTCAAAAAAATTTATTTCAGCATCTTCTCAACCTAGAGTTATTGTTTTTGCAAAGTACAGCATGTTTTATTCTGACATTCTTAAATTGAAATATGTTTCATTGTGAATTCAAAGAAGGCTGAGGAGAATTACTGCACATTAAACTATTTAACCTTAAAGCAAACTACTCATCAGGGTAGCCTACAAATAAAAAATTCACTAAAAAAAAAGATAAACCTTCACTTTTTTTTTACTCCTTTCTCAACTTTTTCCCTAACTCTATATCACCCAGAAATTAATTATTTACTCAGTTTCATAGTTAATGGTGCAGAACAGATGTTTTATTCCTTATAAATTTCCCAGCACAAGGAAAAGATGTCACAGTGAAACCCTACATGAACACAACTTATATGAAGGGTAGGGATAAAAGGTATGTCCCTATCAGCTTTGAGACAGGAACGTCATTTGGCCAGCATCAAGTAAATAAGAAAATCCAGGGCATTTCCTGATCTCTAATGTTAAGGAGGTGCATAATTTGTAGACAGCTTGAACTAGGGTGTGTTGTATGTGCTATTGAGAATTTAGTTAAGCAAGAAATACCATTTCTCCAGAGTGAATGCACGGAACAAGTCCTAAAGTAAAGCAATATTCTTAAACAATAGTGTTGTCTCCTTTAACATATTCTGCAAGTCTGTAGCTAATAAAGATTTTCCAGTGGCAGGGAGATGTTTTGAATCAGGACCTGCATGTGAGTGGAGAAATCAGACTCTGATCAGTTCAAGAAAGAGCAGTCTGCATGAAAAACTGTGCACTCATGTAGGGAGAAACACTTTAATCCTTTCACAGTTTGTTTGGACTCATGCCATTGCATTTCATTTAAGCAAATCTACCATTGGATAGGTGGTACTCAAATAAACAGAAATTTGTTCTGTTTTGTTTTCCTGCCTATTACTATTGATCCTTTCCATTCACAATTTTCTTATCCTTTTAGTTGAGTAAATTGCTTTCAACAGGCTAAATTTTCCCAATGTTTCCTCTACTCTACAGAGATTTGGCAGATCAATTCTTCATAAGATCAGTGTCTTGCCCTAACAGATTTCCAACTCTATATATTAAGTTAGTGAACGCCAAAGAAAAAACATTCACAAAACTGCTTTGTTGATGCTCTCTGTTCTGGAGGCTGATGGAATGAAAATGTGATACAAACTTGCAGTCAAGCTCTATCAAAGTAAGTAAATATATTTGCTTTTGATGACTGGCTTGATGATGTAATTGGAAAGAAATTGTCATTATTTTCAGACAATTCTTACAGAAATGAAGGCTTGTCTTCTGGGGAAAAGAGAAAATAATGTTAGTCTTTGCTAAAAAAATATTAGCTAACTAGAACTCTAAATACGAAGCCTAAGTACATAAATGGAGTTAGCGGAAAATTTTCTATTAAATATATTGATTTCCTTATAAAATTATTCAGTTTTCAGAGCCTTGGTCAAAAATTCTTGTTATCTTAACAAATGTGAGTTCAAGAAGAATGCAAAGAAGCAAGGAATTGTATTATAGCAGGATCACTGGTAAATTAGAGAAAGAAAAAGAAAATATATTTTACCAGATTTTCACAGGAAACTGTCTATCTCCTACCATTTTCTGAGGGAGCAAAATAACCCTCTGACCAACTGTAACTGTTATAATATCTTCACAGTAAGGACTCCTCATAAAACTGGGAATACATGTAATGATTTGGAGGCAAGAGTGTATATTCAGTCTATTTTTAAAAAGTAGCCCCTAATAGAAAAATCTTTGCTACAGAGCAAAACAACGAATTCTGGGGTCGTTACGAATTGCTAGCCACAGTTTCTTCTCTAGCACTATCATTAGACATGTAACACACATCTCACTAGCTGACCTTGGAGAAAATACATTTTGCAACGCTCCAGTCACAGAGAAAACCAGACTGAAAGATGGGAAAAGCTATGAAGTGGATAACAGTGCATGGAACTTGACTATTTGCCCCTAGAAGTGAGCTATATTGGAAGCAGGGAGATACCAAAGCCATTGTATCTGACTGAGCATCTGGTCTGCTTCCTCCATTCTCTTTGTGAGAGTCTGGAAATCTAACATGCTGAGACAATAAAACCTCTCATTCTATCAGCTTCTGTATACGAAAGCTGAAACCTTTCAGCATGAAGGAGAGTAATGAACAGATCAAAGGGTGATCTGTTAGGAACAGGATGGAAACACAAGGCATGTATCACACACATGAAGTCTCTCTGTGTAAACTTTCACTGTACTTCACTGTCATGGGCTGGCCTGCTGCACAGCGCAGGTTCCAGGGAAAGCTTTTGATGTGAATCATTTCTCTCACACTTGTATGCAGTGGCCATCTGCTGAAAAAAAGAAAGGAATTACATTCATTTATGCATTTGCATCGAGGAAATGCAAAGCTCAGGCTTGGCAAACACCTATTGCTGAATTCACCCAAATTTTGGTGAGTAGATCTGCAGAGAGCTGTGCATTCCCGTGCCAGAATGAAACAGCTATCTGTGTCTGTGTAGTGTCACAATAAAGGGGAAAGTGGGCAACTGTAGTTATCACACAGGAATTGGGGCACTTACCAAGGATGATGAATCCTGCCACTCAGTCTTACTCTCAAACTTTTCAGCAGCAGCTCATGGTCAGTGGTATAAAAGACTGAAGGTAAAAGAATCATTATGTCTCTCTCTGCAGCCAAAAAGAGATAAGTCAGCAAAATAAGCCGAGTTACACACTCCAGCAAGTGCAGAAAATGAATGTGAATATTGCAAAGGACATGTGTCAAAACTTAGTCAGTTTTTGAAAGAAGAGCTCAAAATAAGTGGCACCTGGAAGTTTCAAGAGATTTTTTCTTGCGCAGACCACCAGCAATCACCTTCCTTATGGAAGCCATTCTATTCTGACATGGTATTTAGGTGTCAGAAGCAGGCATTAAGTCACTGGCAGCAAGGATGACAGTGTTAGTCTATGGACTAACCAGGACACCATGATTCCTGACTCCGCCAGTCATCCAGGGGGTCCATAGGCAATACTGGTTAATATTTTTGTTAAGAAACCTGTTCTTGTCACCAGCAGAAATGTCTCAGGTACCATGGATGTGCAGCTTCAGACTGCCATTCTCTGTGTGTTTCAAAAACACAGGGAAACAACATTAATTATATTATTTTTGTTTATTGACTGCTTGTCAACCTATGCTCCAGCTGAAGAAACTGATGCATAAGGAAACTCCTTTCATGACTGACTAGCAGTTAGGTTTGTATATTCCTTCTTGGGACTATCACTGAGCTGCATTACAACTTTATTCAACTCCCCTCCAGTCTGCTGCAGCAGCCGCAAAAAAACTAGCTTTTCATGCATTCCAAATGCTGATCTTGGATTATGGACTCTGACACTTATTTTCTGTAGATCTTGGGGTTCTTTCACCTTATGTTCATTCAATTGGTAACTAGCAAAGGTATCGTATTTTGGTTTGGATGTTATGGATGTTCAAGATGTCCAGGTCATGACTGGATGAGATTATATGAATTCTTCAGTATAGCTGGGTAAGCAATCCAACAGAGACCAAGCACAGCTTTGACTCCAGCACAGTCTGGCAACCTTGCAGCTGTGTTCTGCTTCTCAGGGTTAATACACATTGTGCATCAGAAAAATGGAAAAAAAATATGCAGCTAATTCCTGAACTAGCCAGTCTCTCAGTTTGGTGTCTGGTCCTCTAATGCCTTGCTCTTTTAGTCTTTTTGGAGTTATCAATAAAAACATGTGAAATAATCCTAACTCTGACACTACCATCCACATCTGCTTCCACTAGAATGAAAACCTCTCTAGGAATCAATGAGGCACACACAGAGGGACTAATTAAATCCCTATGTCATTTCCTTTGAAACTGTCACACTGCACTTCTTATCTTGTATTCATTCACCCCCAGTGGTGGTGTGGTAATTTTAGCAGTGTTGTACTTAAGCAATAAGACAGGGCAACATGACAGTCATGCTGAGATCATACCAACATTGAATTGTTAGATTGAAAACTTAAGACCAGGGACACCAGACAGTCAAGAAATTCTTGTGAGTGTATAGGAAATATTGGAGTGCCTGAAGGATATTGTAAATTAGTCTTGTGTGTTATGGGAAGAAGTTGAAATAATGGCGAATAATGAAATCAAGTAACATGGGGTTAATATATTTTATACCAATAAAAGAATTTCAGATGACTAGAGAGGCCCCCTGGCTCTGAGCAGAGATATATCCAGCCTTTTACCACTAGTGATGGGAAACCGGTGTCTGTAAACAGGTTACGGAAGGGAGCATGTGGCCAGGGCTTCCTCAAGTACCCCTGCAGATGCTGGTGATTCAAAGATACTGTCCTGGTAATTAGTAGCCCAGAACCTAAAGCCCTTACAATACATGAATGTAATAGAAATGCTCTTAAACTATTGTTTGAAACTAAGAAATCTCAAATTTCCTAAGATAATTTACATTTAATTTTACTATTTATCTAACAAATGCACATAGAACCACATGCCATTTTTACATTTGAGCTTTTGAGGAATGTCTCTGTGCTCACTGGGCTCTGTGAGTTTACCACTACTGTATACTCACATCACCATAACCACAATGAGTTTTTTCAATGGATTTAGTGTTACAGAGCCAAAAGTAGTCACTTCTTTCTTTTTTTCTTTTATTTTTCAGGATCGTTTATAATCATATAGTGCAATATAAACACTGAGAATGTGTCCTTAACTGTTTTGCTTCTTGTGAGAGATTGGAATGTTAATGGTTAATGAGTCGTAACAGTCGGGCATTTTCAAAAGCAGTGGGTGCTTTGCTGACCGTGCACAAAGCAACCACCCAGCTGCAGAGGGAGCGCACACCCGCTCACCACAAGGCTACAAGATGGGTTTTGAGCCACGCAGGGGAAGAGGCCAATAAGAAACAGATCTTGAGAGCTGGAATAATGCTTTTCATCATGCCTTTGTCCTCCCTTCCCCAGGCTCAGGTGTGAAAACTCCCCTTCAGGGGATTTATTGGGACATTCAGATAGGTCTGAGAGCATTTATTCCTTCTGATGGAGCTAAACTGGTTCAACCACACTGACATGAGAGGCAGCTTTCATGTCGTAGAAGGGGTCACAAACGACCAAAGACCCCAGGGTGTCCCGTGATGCACTGTGTTACATCGGACAGTGTAAAACTCCTTGTCCCAGGGGAGATACCTGGGCGTTACCACACAGCCTCAGCATATATTAACCCATAGAACTCTGTGTTTCATGGGTTTCCCCCATCCTGAACAGATCAAGGCTGTGACCATCACTTCTACCAACGTCTTGTCGCTGGACCCACAGGTGTTGGTGTCTTTCTACTCTTATCCTTTCTAATTTTTTTTTCCTTATACATTTTCTTAAATGTTATTTTAATGCTTTTATAGTGTTGCATTTCTAACCAAAATGGCTACATTTTAAAATTTGCCAAGTACCTTGTTTTACCCTAATGAATGTTCTAAGTTTGCAAGTATATGTTTGTTACTGAACCTCCTGAGTGTTTTGTTGGTTCTCTCGTGCACCGCCCAGAGTGAATCAACCAACCTTCCCCTAAACCCACTGAGCAGACCCGTTGAGGCATAACACTCCTGTAGGCAGATGTGGACATAACCAACTTCTGCAACATCAGAACAAACCTGTGGCTATTCTTTTATCTGTTTATGGTGAATCCATGTACCTCTTGAGGACAACCTGTTTCTATTCATCGCCTTGCTTTAGATTACTTGTTTTACAGTTTTTATCAAGAACTTTTACAGGGATCTGGTACAAAATTCTGAATGGTTTTATAACATCACGTGGCCATGAACTGAAATTTATTAAATGCCATTCGTAAGCTGCTCTCACCTGCTGCTCTCAACATAAAGTAATCAGTAAATTATTTAATCATGTGCATAACCTGAGAATACCATATGCTAAGGGCTCAGAAATTTATTTCTGTGCATTTTACTGTGATGGCCAAAACCCAGGAAATCAGTTTTAGAGATGCAACCTAAGCTATAGAATTCCTAGGATTAACAATCTTAAACATTTTTATTTTTGAAAGCTTGATCAAGTCTCGTTATAATTACTGCCTCAGTTTCCTCATGTTTAAAATGTACTTATTATTTTTTCCAAACTTGCAAAAAATTTTGTCGGGTTTTTTAATTTTATATATTATGCTTTGAAAGCCTCATTTAAGACCATTTATATTTTATATGGGTTTTTTTTCCTGAGAAGACACTGGAGATACTGACAGAAAAAAGAAATAGGACAAAAAATTTTCTCACTATTTCAGCTGAGAAAAGATTTTATTTGTGTATACAGGGGCTTTCTGGAAGCACTGGACCAGAATTATTTAAAGTTCTGAATATCACTCTGCTTCCAGTAAAGCTGGTGACTGATTCCGATGTGAACATATTGCTGAGGTTTTTTGCGTATTGAGCTTTGGAAAACAAAGCTAATTTTTAAATCCTTATAAGGAGAAAATAATGACTCTGTAATAGTGCAGCCGTCAGGGTCATTACAGGTTATTACAGATCATGGCATAGTGCGGAATCCCACTGCAAAGAGTTGTTTGCCAACAGACTTACGGCACTCTGGCCATAACCGAGGTGTTTCACATCCCTGCTCATGGATAACCATGGAGCCCAACCGGCTATCACTGCTTTGCAGCAGGCCAAGAGTGTCTGGCTAAACTTGGCAAAGAAAAACTCAGTAATGTCTTAAACACAAATAAGCCTGCTACAATGTAAGCTGGTTAATGATTAAAAATAATTGGTCATGCAATTATCTCTGTTTGCATTAAATGAATGCAAGATACCCTCAGATCTCAAGAAAACACCTGAATTATGTAGATAGAGACAAAATAATGTGAAGCTTGTTAAGGGCTCTGTTCTTTTAATGAGAATGCTGTGGAATATTGAAATATTTTTGGTGTGTTACTCTACTTCTGGCAGCAAAAATACAGTTTCTTGGCTGAATTCCAAATACATATAAGTTATAAAACAGTTGACATTGTGTGTGACTGGACTTTATTTCAGCACAGGATAGAAGAATTCAAGTACTTATTTTTAGGTTTGCCATATTAATAAAGTAATAACATTTTCAGCATGGACAGCAAATACTTGTGCCATCGAGGACTCCCATATCAGTATCTAGGCTGCACAAGGAAGATACAGCCTGATAAAATGACAGTTTTAAATCTAAACTTCAAAGAGCCAAATGCTGACTGAGCCATGAGTTTCCCAGAGCAGAATTCGATCAGAAGAAGAATTATAAGAATTCCCAATATTCATTCTGTTAAAAATAAATGGAAGAAATATGTACAAAAAGACAATAAGATCTCCCAACAATGACTATGATAATTTTGTTCTCATTAAGAATTAAATCACAGTCAGACAGTAATTTTTAAAAAGCAGCTATTTCAGAGGTGATACAAGATACAAAGCAAAGAGCAGGAAACGTTGGGTCAGTTACAAATTCTAAGTTTAAATCCAAGAGCTGGGGAAGTTTATTTTTCTTCTTTGCACCCTACTATTGATACCATAAGGGACTGGGAAGTTAGAAAGAACTCCAGACTCTGAAACATCAAACTTCTGGGACAAATGATCATCACGCGTAGTTTACACCTCAAAGAGGGTTGTGGTGTGTGCCCATGGGGGAAGCAGGGTAAAGATAGGAAAGGATGGAAAATTTCCCTAACTCAGTAGAGCTCAGCGTGGATGAGCCGCAAGGCACGGTCAGTTCCTAGAGATGTTGTTGAAAGGTGACACTGCTCAGCACCTCCCAGGGAGGCTTAACACCACAGATTCCATCTTTTCAAGTCAGTTGTAGGTTGTTTCACCATGCATTGATTTTACGTATAAATGTATATGAGCTCTGACTTCTAATCATGTAAATGAGTCAATGTCCTGGGGAACATGAGGCTTCCTTCCATTCACTTAGTTTCTTTTTCTTTTTTTTTCTGCTATATATTTATTATCCTACTTTAAATGCATATAATCATAATAGGAGCAAAACATGAAGTATTGAGCCATTGCCACTCAAATGAAAGATATATCTTCTCTCTAAGGATAAGAAGCATTTACCTCAGCTATTTTATAACACACCTCTGTTTTATTGAATCACTTTGAAATAATTCCTTCCAAACAAAATCAATTTCTAATCTCTGATGTTGCCTACTGCTGGCTCCAGGTCTAAGAGGCCTTGGGATGCTGATATCCTACAGACTCTTCTCTGTTTTCAATTCAGACAGTAGCAACTCTTTAAAAGTACCTTACTTCTAAAAAGATATGTATATGGCCTGATCGATAAAGCACTTATTTTACTTTCAAGTTTCTACAGCCACACAGAGTTCTTCTAACGGTAATTTCATTTTGGGGAAAAAAACAGCCAAGCAAATAAAAAAACAATGCACTTTTCTTTCAGTGGGAAAAATGTGTGATTTTCCATTTTCAAGGGTTACCTGAGAAATGAAGATCCCAATACTCCAGTCTCATTTATGTCAGGTACCACGCAAACACAGAGTCTGAGTCCTACAGCTCCACATGCTCAGCAAGGATTTATGGACATATCCTATTGCTTCCTTTGCTACAGAAACACGTGAAGAACAATGCTGCTGGTTTTCAGATGTCTGGAGTAAAGACTGCACACGTGGCATCTGAGTCCCCTGCGGACCTGACACACATTTGTTTTACTTTTGCTGGCATGTTCCCCATAATTTTAGATGCTCCATATGGAAAGGAAGAGCTTGATCTGCATCTTCATGGAACACATAAATCTTGCGTCTCCACAAAATATCATCAGTGGAGAAGATTAACCTGCAGGGAGGAGGTAACAGCAGAAGGGTTAGGATGGTGGAGGAGCAAACACAGCCTGATGGAGACAGACTCCAGCAGGTCCCCTTCGCTCGTGGAGCTCCTGGTAGACACAAACCCATAGCCTATACATCTGCAAAGGCAAAAGCAGAAAGCATCTATCCTCCCTTTCATCCTCTAGTAATATTAAAACTTTTAATTCTAAAACACCAAATTTTTGAGGTGTTTATCGATTGCAGCGGGAAAAAAAAAAGAACCAGAAAGGAAAAACCATCACAGTCTCCAGCTTGTTGCTGGCCGTCCTTGGCTGTAGTCCTGGAGCTTCACTGGGAGCCGGCGCGTGACGCTCTGCGCAGAGCACAGCAGCCACCGCTGCGTACGGCAGCAGCTGGGCTGCAACATCCGCCTCTCATTGTAGTAACACTTCATTAAAAAACATAGAAAATGCTCAAAATATTTCCATGCCTCACAGCCTGTATCTGGTAAACTGATTAGAAAATTAAATGATCTGTTTTCTTCAGGTTTTCTGGATTAAATATACATCATAAAGTGTGCAAGAACCACTTGAGTGACATTCAGATCCCAAATTTGACGCATGAAGTGTAATTAAGTGTGATAGTTATGAGCAGTGATAACACTGCATGTTACAGCCTGCATTTGAACAGATAGGAAATAAAAATGTGGCTTGTGTCTTCATTTTTTGAAGATATGTACAACATCAGATTACACATCAGGCAGTGATGGGAACTGTGTGAGGGCATGAAATGCCAATTGCAGCTTTACTCCATGGAGGAAAATATGACTCCTAATGAGCTGCTACTTGATTCACCATGAGCTGAGACTATAGGATTTAATATCAATACACTATTTCATTCTGACTCAAATCCTAACCTGGAGTTGGAGGCAAAGTCCTCACTGGCATTCATGGAACTTTCTGAGGACAGGGCCTCAATTTGTCCCAAAACAACTGTTTCTTAGAGAAATTTAAAACATTACCTTTCTACTGCCTAAATAAACTCATTTGTTTGAAAAATAGTTTAGAAGAACTTTTGGTAATATTTTTATTTGCTATTTTAGCAAAATACCATACAAAATCAAAGTGCATCCTCAACTCATTGTCAAGGGCTAAAGAAAACAACTGTGATAGGGACAGATCTCCTAAAATAACTAAATCAAAAGTGACTTTAATATGCCGTTCAGCTTGCCAAACAGACTGTGGCTGATCTTTCCAATTTAGATCAGAAAGTCTTTTCTTGGTTATTGCTGAGATCTGCACATAAAAGATGTGGCATTTTCTGAGGGAATAAAGATGCACGTACTGAAAGGTTGAAATAATTGCAGACTTAAAAATTAAAATCTCCCGTTTCTAATGGCAGAGTTACAAAATTAGCTCATGATGCCCCTGTTATTCTGTCACTGTCAATCTTGAGGGTTAACGGTAATGCAATCCCTGTGCAAACTGGTGGCTTGCAACAAGCAGGGCAAGATAGATTGCTACTGAATACAAAGTCTTCTTGCTCACACACAAGATCTGGAAAATCACCGCAATTTCATTCTGGAAAATCACTGCAATTTCTGTGTCTCCAAAGACAGTTGTTTAATTGTCTACATTTCAGTCAGTAATATAAACTAGACTTAATATGCCACTAGTTGTACTAGCTGCATAGATTAAAATGGAGTGCTTAAGAGCTTTATTTTCCTCCCCAACTGTGATACAAGATTTGAGGAGGAAAACAGCAAAAAGAAATTTTGCAACAGATTCTCTGGAACCCATTTTGGCCTAGCCATGCAGATCATCTGCCCATCTACTCTCAAGCTGAATAGAAGCAACAGAATCTCATCACACCCTGGCAGAATGGGATGGGGATGAAAAGAAACGGGTGCTGATCTCCCTTCACAGTTGTGGTGCTCTTCAGGGAAAAGGCATCTCCTGAATGTGGAACTGCATCTCCCCACTGGGCAGTCAGTTTCCTCTGAGAGTCTGAACCCCTGATTATTTTGGGGTGCATTCCTGATATTTTCTGTAAAGTATACATTATAATATAAGTCCTTTGCACAGCACCAACAGTGCCTTAGATTTAAGTACCATAAACTATGACCAGGGCACACTGGGACTGATTCCAAGCTCCCACAAAGAATTCAAAAGCTATCAAGGTGTCACAAGGTTAAATGAGTACAGGATGGATCCAATACTCTACATTTTATCTATGATATATCTGTGTTGCCTACAAATTGGCACAAGTATGAGGAAATATGAGCATCTCAGCATCATCCAGTGCCAAATGCAGACATGATGCAACATAGTCATTTTCTCAATTCAACGTAACATACAATATGCCACTCTCCATCAAGCTACAGCAACTGAAATGTGCTTCAGGCCAATGGAAAATATCCCTAAAAATAGCTATGCTGTTTCTGGGCAAAAGGAGAAGCATTCAACATTTCCTTGAAAATGTTCCCACCTGGATTTGCTGGAACAGCAACATGATCGTTCAATGACAGGAAGCTCACTGGTAAGGATCTGTCTTCTCAATATTACCCTGCTTTCCCAAAAGCACTGCAAACATGGCTTGTAGCAGTTCTTTAAAATACTGTACATGAAAGCTGCACTTTAAACTGTTTTAAGTGCCACATTGTGAAGCAGTGTATTAGTGGCTTTCTGCTGCTCAGGCAACTTTGGTTTGTAATGTATTATAATAGTGTGCTATTCTCATAGAGATCATTTTACAAATACAACACAAAAGATTGTCACATGAGAATCTTCTAAATCGTATCAAGGAAAATAAACACCCACTGCAGAGGGACTTGCTTATTTTGCTAAGACATTTTACAGCATATTAGCATAAAAATACTAGTTCTGTCTTTCAGGTTCACCCACAGCAATGTTTAAGAGCATTAGATGTGTTACAAATACAAATTATTTTGCCAGCATGATTATTTATTAATGCATATTTGCAAACTTTCTATGCCTCTATTCAGCCCTGACATACAACCTGTGTAAATTACTGAGTTTTGTGTAATTGAAAGGCAATTGAGAGACAATCCCCTTGGCTTCTCTACTTCACATACATGAAACTGGCACACAGGATCCAGTCACGAGTAGCAAAGCATATTCTGCCAGGTCTTGACTCCCCAGAAGCTGATGGAAGTCCTGAAGAGGCATGTCCAGGAGCTGCCTAGTTTTTCTGATGGATCTGTGTAGAACTGGAACATTGATCATATCGACCCTCCCTGGAAACTCTGTTATCTGGTGTGGGATAGTCTTATCCCACATCCTTCCTTCCTTTTTCTGGCAAATGTCCTTGCTGTCGCTCTCCTCAGAGCTGTTCTCCCCATTAAGTGGTCAACCACCTGCAACAGAGAGTAAGAGATATGCCCAAGGCTTCACCAGAAACCAACAGTAGGAGAAAAACTATAACCCGGATTGACCATATTTTAAACTGTCACCTTTATCTATTGAGCCATTCTTGCCCTCATCCTCCTCGGTGCCACTAATCCAGCATCCTTTCCTTCGATACGGAGCCATCCTGTCATGAAAGCTTCTGCAGGCTCTTTGGTAGGTCCTTGGGTGGAGCGAGGTCTCCTTGCAAAGACCTTCTCATGTGCAGGACCCAGGGGTACAGCTGGGGTGGATGAGAGGAACTGCAAATAGCTGCAAAGCTCCTCAGTTTTCAGTCAGAGTCTCTTTCAGGTTCAGATAGCTTCACTACAGAATGTAAAAACCTTACACAAGATTAACGCTAAAAATTTCCATTTTTATGGTATTTTTAGATTATATTTCATTTTCCAGGCTGCAGTTGGCTTGAACTGGAGCCACAATGCTTGTGCCGCTCCAAACACAAAAAGGAACGACAAAATCTGACAATTCTTAAAATGTGTTTCTTGTTGTATAACAAATTCCCAATGTTGTAGATTAAACGAGAAGGAACAGGAGCCATAACGTGGGAATTATATAGAATTTCACTTTGTGCTGTTGCAAAAAGTTAATGCCTGCCTTCTTCTAGTCAGTAAGTAGAAAAGATATTTTGCAACAGCATAACACATAGCTTAGCTGATTGGAAAAAGCAGGCATATGTGAATCAAAGATTTTCATGCAGAGTTTAGTGAAAGCTAATTACAAAAAAGTGTGAGGTACTCCTGCCCCTCATCTGCTCTGCAGAATTTAGGGCAGAACTACTGGCACAAGTCCTTATAGTTTTATCAACCTATTTCTACTTGGTGTTCCTCCAGACAGCTCATCCTTAAGAATCTACCTGCATATTTTAAATATACACAATTGAATATCTTGGTTATTAGCACTCTTTTTTTTTTTTTTGTGCTAGTTCCTTAAAACTATACCTTATCCAAGTTCCTTTGTGTGTCTTATAGTAAAAATTCTGTTAACAAGAAATTGGATCAAGAGCTGGAAATCACACTTTTTCTTATTATAAACCTAGTCATTTCTGTTTAGCAGACAGAAGCGTAAGTAGGTAGCAAAGCTGAAAGCAAAGGGAAAGCAACCAGGTATATTTGGCTTGGGCTTTTTGGATTTTTTTACTGGAATTCACTTTTAATCACAGCCTGAAGTCGGGCAATAGCTTAAAACCTAAAAGAAGTGTTGAACTCAACCTTTGCCATGAAGACCTTCAAGTTTTTCCATGCGTGTTTACATATGGATAAATTCATGTGCCCATCTGCCTCTCAGAAGCTACCCTTTGGTTGCCTGTTTAAGACTTCAGAGCCTAAATTGTGTTTGGAGCCTAAACTAATTGAGCCTAAATCAAACAACTTATGCTAAAGTTTGTATAAAATCGTCAGGTGTATTCTCTGTTGTATTAGACTGTGAGAACTTTGGAGCTGGGGTGTTCTCCTGTTTAACCATCATTTTGATTCAAGAAATTTTCTAGCTTGTCAGTCATTGCATGCAAAACAGACAAAAATATACCTCACTGATTGCCAAAAGTACCTGAATCCTCTGTCTTACACCAGCAAGATGAAATGAAGAACAATAAACTGTTGTTCAACTGCAAGGAGCAAGCCTAGAAAAGTAATGTTTTAGATACTTATAGTGTCAGCTAAATGCTCAGGGATTGAATTAGCAGAACCCCACCTGAGTGAATTCACATAGAAAAATAGACGGCTATGAATATTTTTTTTCTTTTTTTTTTCTCCTCAAGTCTAGAAAAATTCAGGCTGATGTGAATGAGGTAGAAATGCAATTCCCATTTCCCTATGCTCATACAATCAATGACAAAGATTTGATTTATCTCTTTTTTTTTTAATCAATAAATCTTTCATTAAGTGGCATACATGTGCATTTTCTTTAGGAGACTGACTTTCCCCTCCCTCTTTAAAGGCAATCCCTGTGGAGGAAATTCCTTAGGCAGAAATATATGGCTTCTTGGTGAATGCCAGAGGACAGCATGAGCAACATTGGAGTTGGTCTGACCTGTGGTTAGGCTGTTGATGGACTGTCTGGGATAAAACTGGCCACCCATCTAGTCTTGGATCCAAGTGCTAGTTTTGTGGGTGCCTTTACTGCCCTTGCAGTTTTGAAGGTTTGTTTGATTTCCACTGACCTCCTATTGCGCTGATCTCTGAAGTTAAAAGGCAGCTCCACCTCGCATGTGCAGCATGCGGTGATAGAAAAGCAAATTAAGTAGTAGAAGGGAAGGGGAAGGGGTTTAACCTTTGAAGTGTCAGCATAAACTGGCCTACCAGGAAAAAAAAAGAATTATATACAGAAGCCTCACGAGGACAGAGAAAACACAAAACCTTGAAGGTAGGCAGTCACAGCAGTACTTGGCCTTCTGAGAAGCTGCATTTAAGTGTTTGTTTTTGCAAAAGTCACTCAAGTATTTCTTTCAAATGGAGAGTGGTGGTGTATTTTCCTGCAGGCAGGATGGGTCCTTGCGGCCTTCACAGAATAAAGAGGCTTTTGTTGCTTTATTCTATGGGACAATCTACAAGCTGTATTCTTTAAGTAGGGGCAGTCACTTATTTAATATATAATTTTAATAATAGAGACCATAATATTGATAGTGGATAAGAACTAGCTGTTATTTGACAGAAATATTTAGGCTGAGATTTACAGTTTTGTTACTATTCCTCTTGCAAGATCATTCAATACATTATTTTTTAACAATACCAAAAAAATCCCAAAGACCAGATAAAAATGCCGGTTTTCTTGTAATAAAGAACTTAACTCCGGCTGTTTGTAGTTACTGAGTTACCTCACAGGTATCATATTTAAAAGGTGGATGTGAAGGTTTGATATTTGCTAACAGCAGTAAGAGTCAGTCTATATTTCCTGTATTAGGTCATCCAAGTTTCCTTACCTCTAACTTCATTCACTTTCCCAAAAGCTAGGAAATATGCATCTTTTTTCAACAATGCCTGGATGCCAGGGCTTCTGGATGTCTGACAGCCCAGCTGGAACAGAGCTGTAGCAATAGCTAAAGTGCAGAGCCATACAGCTATGTGGAGGGAATGCAATCCTCCCAGGAGTGGGTTTACTATACCTGCAAAGAGACATGATAGAACTAAATTGGTGCTACACAGTTATAGGATGACACAGACAATGCTATTCCTATGGGTATGTTTGAGCACCTTGTTTTAGGAGTGACCTTTAACAGTTTAATAGAGAAGTTTCTGAAATGTTCTCCCCAAAAAAGTATAACAATGTACAAAACTTTGAACAGAAATTGTTATGTATATGTGCCTTGATCAAAATACAGGTTACTTTGGGTGTTATAAAATAAGAGGATATTTCTTTCAGAAAAACAAGTTCTTTTTGTGTATTAGCAGATTTTCTATTGCAGAACAGGCAAATAGTTCCTACATATAAACCGTTTCCTGTATATTACAAGATTTTTCTACATTTTGTGCATTTTAAAGTAGTGGGAAACAGAACATTTTGGTAAAAGCATTAACCTAGAACTTGCTGACACCATCTTGTGATTTATGCAGCATCCCCAGACTTTAGCTGATTTGCAAAGTTCAACCAGGAGCAACAAAATATTACCCTTGTTCAGACAAGTAGTGTACTACACAAACTGACCAGTATGTCTATGAGAAATGGGGGGGTTGAGTTTAATAAAGCAAAACATGAGAAAACACAGACACGCCTGAATTAAATACTCTTTCTTGTGTCTTGCCCTGAAGACCTTCAAACATCAGTGTCGATGAGCTCTGGTGCAGGAACTTGGTACAGTTTAGGGCTGACAATGTTTCTGGAGAAGTCTGTCTCACAGAACACTCCGCTGACATTGTCCTTAAGATGTCAATAACATTTCTAAAGGAGCCTTTACCACAGGTCTGATGATTAGCTTCTAACAACCCTAATTTCTCTATTCATGTATTTGCTGAAGGAGTTTGGAGGAGTCTTTAAGAATTATGATGTCCATATTTAGTTATTATTTCTGAATATATTTATGAAACTGCTGAAAAAAGACAAATTTCAGTCCCTTGCTTTTATTCAGATATATTAGTGATCAAGATCTGACTGAAACAATAAATTTCAAGAGCTGCAAAATTAAGGAGTCATTAAGTTTGCACAATGAATCCCAGTGAATGGACCGTTTCCCAAAAAGAATAACATCACCTCTCATGCATATCCCTGTGTTTTTCTCTGTGAGATCTCTGCCAGTCTCTCCGAGGTCTTAGAGTCTGTTTTTTCTCTTTAAAGCAAATAACATGGTGTTCTAATATCACCACTAGTATCAGTGGTGACTGCTACTCCAAATATTTGTGGGATCTCTCCTGTTTACTGACCCTGTTTATCGGTGTCCTGGAAGATTTGCTGGAGCACTCTCCCATGAAGTTTGCAGATGTCACTGAATGAGGGTGACCACTGTGCCCACGGGCCCAGCTAGGAGATGGAGACAGGTCCTTCAGAATAGTACATGGTGGGAAGAACAGAGATAATAGGAGAAGTCTGGGCTGGATATGGGTAGAGACTTTCTCCCCATTAGGACATCAGGCAGTGGGGTAGGTAACCCATGGAAGCTGGTTGGTATCCACCTTCAAAGGTTTTAAGAAAGGTTTGGAAAAATCCCTGAACATCTCCCTCTAATCTTCAAGCTGGCACTACTTTGAGAAGGAAGTGAGGGTGGAGACCGATTTGTTCAATTTATTTTGCTGTAGCATCTTCTTTGTCTCTATCAGATATAATTAGTCTTCATTCTACTGAAAAGGATGCTAAGAGCTTTGAGATGTGGAGAACAGGACTGACTGATTTTGAGAGTTGTGGAGCCTGTTTTTACCTTTAGTCTCATTTAGGTACTTGGTACCTCTAACACACACAGCATATTGCTGGATTCTGAGATTCCTATTCTTCTCTGAAAACACATTTTCAACAGTTTTCCAGTTTTTTGAAGATTGAACACAGAAATATTGTAATTTCCGGTAGCACAGACAGATAAAATATCACAGGAACCTGGTTCATGTTACACAGGGACAGCATCATTGGAGACAGTGTCTTATTTCAAAAGTATATTCAAAATAGCCGGAAACCCTTAATTGTTTCAGAAAATAAGACTTTTTAGTGAGCTGCTTTGTGAAAATTTGAACACACAGCTTTTGAAAAACCCTTGCTCCTCACACAGTTATTTCCCAACATCCACTTCCAGGACTCAGCAGCTGCTCTGGGGAGTCAATGGTTGCTGTGTGGTCCTGTCCCACCTCTCCTGCGGTATCTGGACATTCCTCAGAGAGGCATCTGTCCGTGATTACAGATCTCCCTCATGTCATGGGTCGCATCACCAGGAAAGTGGGAAGGTTCAGGATGACAAACTGAGAGTAATCTTTCACTGTCAACTCCATGGGATCAAAGGAAAAACAAACTGTATCTGTTTTGGCAAATGGTGAAGGAAAGAGGAAAAGTACAGGCTATTAGGTTAATGTAGACAGACAGGACTGACCTCTGCTATCTAGATTAGTTTATTTTGCTGCAGCATTTTGCATACTGAAATTACTTTTGTCAGGGAACCTCCGAGCACTTTAGAGAAGATGTAATTAAGAGCGGTGGCACCTCTGTGAGATATGATTGCAGTTGTCCTGCAGTGGGGTGACCCTCACAGAGATACTAAGTCACCCAGGTGAGTACCTGAAAAGTAACTGAGGTATTTGGGCTTCAGTTGTTGCCTTTTTCCACCTCCCCCCTCCCATTTTGAGCAACAAAACAGCTAGCATGAACTAGGCAAAAAGGCAAAAGCAAAAATCGAAAAGCAAAAAGCCCCTCGGCATCACAGTAACCACCAGATGTAGGGGTAACAATGGCATGGACAGCACAGGGACATGGTGTCAGCACAGCTGATACCCAGTCCAAGAGCCAGGAGTGCAGAGGCCAGAACTGAAAAGAAAGTTCAGTATTGGGAAAGCAATCTGGAGAATGATGGTCTCTATCCAAGAGTGGAAAAGAGCTTTGGTTAAAGTGAGGAACTCCTGACACCAGTTTTCAAACAACTGACAGATTTTTACAGTGCTGTTTGTGTTACTCTTAAAATATTGAATTGAAAGACTGGAATGAGTAATACACAAGCTACATCTGCTTCAGCAAACCCATGCATGTGATCACTGTCGCCAGGCATTAATCAGGAGCAGTGAATTCAGCTTCCACAATACAATTAGTTCTTGTCCTCAGCTTTTGGGAGCTCATAATTCAGTCTTACTGTCATTTCTTTCCCCTTCCATGTTCTTTCATGAAAGGTAAACCTGCACAGAAAGAAACCAGAGTCATTAACTGTTGGAAACTTTAATGTGCTACAAAATCTGAATTAGAAGCGATAATGAAATTTCCACTTCTTAAAGCAGATTTTGCTAACTGATGTATGTAGTGAGAAAGGGGGCTATATAACCAATAAAAACGAGAACCATGGTCATTTTTAATACGCCTCATTCATCTTTGCTTAAATTGGCAGAATACCAAATTAGAGTTTAAGATGTTCCTTTTAATTTTAAATAACTAAAATAAATATATGTTTAGCCATTTCCACCAGACTGTATTAAATTCTGTATATTTGACAAAACTACTATTAGAACAATATCTACCAAAATAAGTAACATTTCTAATGTTCTTTGTAGTGCATAAAATTAATTAGTTGTAAAAATCCAGGTTCTGATTGGCAAAAGCAGCTCACTACTAAATTACTTGTACTTCCATGGATAGACATTGTTGTTACTAGTTGATAATTTTTTCTTTTTCCCTAGGAGCTAAGTAACAATGAGCAGGAACAGCTTAAATGAGGAAGGTAGATAAGACTAGCATCCTTGGCTATCTGTCCCATCCCCACTCCACAATCAGGTGGGCTGGGAATGAAGCAGCTTCAAGACTCACAAAGCAGACCCAGTTCACAGGCCAGCAGCACAGGTTCTTGCAGGTATGAACTCTTACAGGTTTTATTTAAATCTTACAAGTCCTGTTATTGAAAACTATTTTCCAGGTCCTACACAGTGGATCCAACAGTGCTCTCATTCAATCATTGAGATCAATAGATTAATTCAGAGGAAATAGTAGTGAGCCCAGAAGGACTCACTATACAAATATGTAAGTATTTCCACAGAGGACTTCAACATAACACTGAAAAGTTGTGTCATAACTTAGCTGCTGTCAAAACACAGCAAATTCTCTGTTTTGGTCCAAAATTTCTTTTTCTGTGACAAAAGCCTTTAACTGAAAATGTTTGCTTCATTTCATTGAAGAAAATACACTGAGGGATATTGTTGCTCCTTCCATTTTCATTAAAAAATCAGGAAGTGTCCTCTAAACCAGCAGCAATTTGAGAAGGTAATTTTGATTATGACATGGATTCCAAAATGTCTAATGGATCAAATGTTGGTATTTCTTATGGGAACACAATTGTAAATCACAATAATTTTAACATTAACAAGAGCGAAAGGTAAAAAAAAAGATAAGAGGGGAAAAAAACCCTAACAAAAGACAGCTTCACTTGGAGGAGTACCACTTTCTAAAAACCAGCATTAGAAGCAAAGAGTGGCAGAGTTACATGGGAATAAAATGGAAATTAGAGAAGACAGAAACAGAAAAGAGGGACAAAATGTCAGAGATGTGTTGCACAGAGTCTGGTCCTGAGGAATGGACACTTAGGTAATGAAGTAGCCAAAATGTGCAGAAAAGAGGACACTTAATAATCAAGGAGATGGAGTATCTTGTAAAGTAAAAAAAAACAGCCAACTGAGAAAAAAGTTATCAGATAAACTTAAATAGTGCTATGAAAGCAAAGAAAATGAGGCACATTTACATGCCATACCAAGAGAAGAGAGAAACCAAACCACAGAGCTCCTCCAAGGGATCAGATCCTGAAAGATTCATCTCACCAAGAATTGTGAGGAGTCTTTTAATTTTTGCTTTCTTATTCCTGCCAGAAGAAAGACATCTGTTTACACGGTGGGGATGGAGACTGAAAGGGAAGGGGGAAATATTTTGCAACACATTCAATTGATGTTGCATCCTGTAGCATCTTGTTGCATTCACAGGATGCTGTAACAAAAAATGCCTGAACAGTTTTTTACTGCATATCCAGAGATGTTGGAAGTGCTTGGAAAAGCTAAAAGTGCACAAAGTGTCTCTAACAAGCTGACCTACAGAAAAGGTGGAGTCCTGGGCCAGATTCTAATATGCTTCTGAAGCCTGAACAGTTGAGACAGACTCAGACCCACTGAAATCAATGAAACTGCTCTCAGTAATGAATTTGAATCAGGAAATTGTAATCTGATTCCAAAAAGAGCTGAGAGGTTGATATTATAGCTCTTGCTTTTTAACAGTCTTAAGTTAACTTTGTAAATGTCAACGTTTTATAGACCTTTACACAAAAGGTAAAGCAAGAAGAATGGATATACCCTTTTGGGGATACATTTGGTTGCTGGTTCTCATCAGGATCTAAATGGACACCTGGTTTTTGATATTCTAGCTCTAACAAAATGTTGGAGAAATTAATTTACCTCTAGGATTAAAATTAAACAAACAAATGAAAAAATCCAAACCAACCAAACAAGCAAAACAAAACCAAAAAACTAACACAAGACAAAAGTCATCCGCCATGGTTTGTACAGTGCTCAAGTACAAACACTGTACTGTCTCCGAGCTCTGAGCACACACAGGGGTTGACAAGTTCAGCTGACGGCTGTGCAGATTTGAGGCCAAATGGCACAGGGAGTCAAGCTCCTCTCCCAGCTCCAATCCTGGCAATGTTTTCCCCTGCCCTCACCTTTCTTCATGTCCTCAAAGTACAAGAGGAAGCAGGAAAGATTACGCCAAATAAATATCATACAGCCTAAGCAAAATGCTGTCAGGACACAGGAGCTGTTTGTCAGGGCTTGGAGTTCTGCTCAAGTTTTCAAAGTAGTCTCTTCCTTTTCTGCCCTCCTCATTCACTTTTTAAACATTGACTGATCTGTGACTGGACACAAGACCTTTGAAACTGGCATTGAAACTTTTGCTTATGCCTTTTTTTAACTGCCTAAATTGGTAAAGTCATTTAATCTACATTTTTCAGAAACAAACTCCATTGTCATAACTGAACCCTCCTTATGAGGCAGCTGTAAGTTTTCCAAGAGCAAGTGACATTGCACTTTTTCTTCACTGTAGCCCTTCCTTTTGCAGCCTACTTTTCTCCTATAACTATATGATATGTTTATGAACTTTACCTTCTCCTCATGCTAAACAACATTGCCACAGTGCACAGAGGTATTTTCTACACAGAACTGTGCTCCAATCCAACTCCCATTTTAGCTACCTATTAAACTATGTCATTATTGTATTACCAACTTGATCTTGAATAAAGTGAGGCCAAAGTATGTGAAAATGCAGGTTAGGGATGCACTACTTTAGGCAGAGTCTCCAGAAGCAGTAAAATCCAATCCAAATACTCTCAAATTCCTTTTGCAAGCAAATTTACACAAAGAAATAGCAGCATTTTAATTAAATACTTCCTTAATATACTTTAAAGAGATGGAAGGCCTAAGGAGATTGACCATGACAGAACACCAACAGCTGAGAGGAGGAGGGCATTCCTGAAAAAGCTGGCACTTAACCTTTGTGTACCCTTCTTTGTATAGTGTAAGGGCTGGTCTCCGGGTAAGAACAGGATCAACTGGGAGTCCTGACCAGGAAGAATATCACCTCTTACACCGTTTCAGTAACTATAGTACAAATGTTACTTTCTGTTAACACATGTAGGAAAGCACAATCTTACAAACCTAGAAAAACAAAACCCTAACACACTGCAGGATTTCCCAGAGACTCAGACACAAATATCCACATGAAAATGTTTGCTACTTTTAGGATTTTTTTCATTCCTTTTCTGAAACTTGAAGTCACACGTGGCACTATAATGGCATGAGCATTTGGACAAAGGGTGGCTCTGAAATTTGGCTTCATCTCATATATACATACATATATATATGTATATGTCAGAGCCAATGTACAGCATACAGGAGGGTTATGTACTCAGATGTAGAAGAGGGAAGTAGAGAACAGTCTGTTACTTTCTCAGACCAGTGAAACCTGCTCCCAAGAGAAATTTAAATTTGTGCAAAGTGAAGCTCTGCCAACATATGTTGGCATATCAGGAATCAAGGGCTGGGAACTGCCTGCACTGCTGTAGCTTGGGGCAGGGGGAGGGGACAGAGGCTTAGGAGGTATGCAGTTGTTGTACACAGAGGGACAGATATCTGAGAGCTGCAAGCTTGATCTTTTTCCATGACCTAAGCAATGGTTAAAGATTTCCATTCCTCCTAGATTCAAGTCTCACCCTAAGGCTAACCCTCCTTGTGTCAATGGCTTTGGACACACGCCAGAACTCCTGAAATCTCTGTAATTTTGAGAGAGATGTATATGAGGATATTCATGCAACTTGGGAATGGGCAAGCACCTTCATTTATCAGATGAGGACTGATTTTCATTGAAATGGTATATCTCCCCTTTTAATCCAGTTAGTAAATAAATTAACCACTAACTAGTAAATTAAGTAGCATTAAACTATATTAATAGCAACTTTTTTTCCTCACAACAGCAATTTGTAGGCTCAGAAAGGGAACAGAGCAGTATTACGTTACACAGCACATGTTTCTGTGGAATTCTTAAGGGAAAACAGAGCCACATCACCTGCCAGGAGGTCTGCTGGCGGCCAGCAGACACATGCAGTACCCAAGTCACTCTAACTGGATTAACCAAGGACTGCAAGAAGTTTGAGTCATGTACATTTCCAGCCCATACAACATACATATTTTTTCTTATGAAAACCAATGGTAATCAGCTGAGATACATAGTGATACTTACTGTTCTGTTGCAGTAGATTTACTATGGGAACTTGCAATATACTTGGGGCTTACAATAGTTTTTAGTTTTGTAATACCCAGGTATCCAGGAACAGCATTTTTTTAACCATAGGGAGGTCTGTACATTGTGTTTGTCCTGTCAAGTTGATGATATCTGCTAATGGCACTTACTTTGATATTCCTCTCTTGGGCTCACTGTATTGATACCAGTACAAAGTGAAAGTAGCGTGAGAGATAAATTTGTCTCCTTTTCTTTCCACATGTGTGAAAAGGAAAATCATGGAAGGGTTTTTCTTCCCTAAATTACTTGACTGCTTCTGTGCACCCATCACATAACCTCCCATCAGGCTCACATATCCTGGCAGTGCGGGAATCAGGAAAAAAACCTCTGAACAACAAGAATATAGCAAACTTCTTTCATACTTACTCCAAGACTACCACAAATTGGGTTGACACTGCATGAAAGAGGAATCCCATCACACGTCATGACAAAGCGATGAGGAAACATGCCTATCCTCCTCACAGCAGTGCTCAGAAATGGCCAAAGACTCATTTCTCCCAGCATGATGAAATGTAGATGAAACACAAGTGAAAACGGACTGTGCATCAGTGTTAAACTATTCACACCTCATTGGAGATCTAAATGGAGACAGTAAGCTAATCATTGTGGCTTGGTATAACTCAGTTCATGGAGGAACCCAATAAAAAAATAGAAATACAGCATCTGAAGCTTCATCTGCAGCCCATGACAGCATCATGTTTGTCTTCTGGATATTTGTGTTTATTGAGGTTTTTTTTGTTTTTTTTTTTTTTTACACGTGACGTTTAGTACAGTCACAGCTCAACACCTCTATGTAGAAGGGATTTGGTAGATTTTATCTTAGACCAGCCTGGTTCTGTGGAGAGGTACGTGTTGCCTTACCACACAACTCTGCAATCTCCTGCTTCTTCCAACAGGGCATGGTGATCTTACACAGACACATGTGTTGGTGTGTCCTTCTATGTGCCAAGCCCACTCAGACAACCAAGAAGCAGCAAATGACACTCTTTGCACTGCGCTCAGAGGTGATATCTGGCTCACCACTGACTTCAGAATAGAAAACCCACCCAAAATCCTGCCATCAGACAAAAGAATATAACCAATCCACAGTGGTGTGAAGAGTCCTAAAACAATGTCATGTCTTTGGGTCACACCAGTCAGCAGGGTTCAGCTTCAGAAAAAATCCCCTAAATGTAAATATGAAAAGCCAGAGCTTGGTTAGAGGTGCTTCAGCCTCAGGTGAAAAAGGCTGCACTCACTCGATCCTGTCCTGTTTGTACTTCTGCACAGAGTCACCTGCTCCAAAAGATTTTTTGTGGTGGGCCATAACCCACTGTTGACTCATCTTTACATCATGATGGAGTTTCACTCAGCTTTCTACTCTATAGTCTGGGAGTAGCAGAGTAACCAAGGCTGTGTTTTCTTTTCAAGGCTTTTAAAATTGTGGGATGAGTTGCAAAAGTGGCAGATTTCCCTTTTCTTTGGTGCTAATGATTCCAACCAAGAAAATTGCTGGATCTTTTTCTTTTTTTCCATCTTGTATGGTCACCACTCCCTCAGACTCAAATGACTCAAACATTTTCTCAGTCTGCTGGACAATGATGATTTTGTGGAGAAAGTGCTGACATTGTCCTGCCCCTGGTAAGATTTTGCTGCCCAGAAATTACTAATTCCCTGTGTATGATTCTGGAAAATTGCGTAGGGTACTTATTTGATGATCTAAAGTTGTGACAAAACATTACTAACCCTCTCTCTGAGCTAACCTGAGATATTTCAACACCTTTATTTGTGTCAAAGTATAAAAATGGAATTAACAGTAAAGAACTATGATTTTGGGTGGTTCCAAATCTTGCTATTATTTCTTTTTTCTCATTTCCATAAATTTATTTGACAATATTTACTGTAGTGTATCACAGTAAAGTTATGGACCCTCATTCATTCCTTATTAATGCAACTGAATGTATTGAGATGTCCAGATAAGAGGGACAGCAAAATGATGTTCTGAAATGTCATATTTATTGATTGGAAAGTATTACTATTGCATTGGTTAGAGGCCATTCTGGTCTTGAACTGCTGGTATAACTATTATGCATTGTGAATTTTGCTTAATTATGGCAGTATCTCCCCACATATAGCTTATATCTTCAAGAACAGAAATGTTAGATATTAATAGCCCTTTCCATTTAGGAGATTATATGGAGACTAAGGTACAACAAGGTTTAAAATTCAGATCGTCTCTGATCCAACAAAGACAAAATAGCATTAAAATAAAATTATGGATGGCATCTGTAACTCCCAGGTCTTTTGCTAGCCTCTAACTTTTGCAAACAACCATTTTAAAATCTCTTGACTAATTTTAAAGATTTTCTCATCTTTCAGATTAACTATTCACCCCTTGGAAAGGACAGGGTAACCTGCCTTTTCTAACTATACTTCTTTTTTCTTCCTTTTTGCCTCCTAAGAGCACCTTTCTGCTGCTCCTTCCTACTTCTCTTGTACTCCTTGCACACTCACCCCACATATATTCTCACTTATTTATGCCAGAATTAGGTACGTTTCAGAAAAGGCACTACCTGCTTTGGCAGACTGTAGAGTGTTTTGGCAGGTGACACTTAGGCTTGAAAAATTAACTTGCAAACGAATTTTGGACAAAGGTGACTGGGTTTGTGCTCTGTGGTTCCTCAGAGCCAGTCCTTGCAGCTTCGCAGCCGTCCCACCAAGCCACGGCGCAGGGCCAGAGCAGACACATGGATACCACACGCAGGGACACACGAAGCCAATTGTGCTTTCAGGAACAACTGCACCAGGATTTCAGCAAGCTGGCCCCACGCAGCCAGGAGGTCACACCCTCCATGCTCCACAGCTCAGCGGTGCCCCATTCCAGGGCTTCTCATGGCTCCAGTCACCGCATCTTGAACCTCATTATTACTCAGAGTTCATCCAGAAGAGTATATCTTGTTCTCCCTTCAGCAAAATAGCGCTAAAAGTGAAACAAATAAAAATTTGGAGTGAGAAAAGTGACGTCCATTTTTTCCCTGTTTCTGCAGACATGGCATCAGAAGTGCTGGCATCACCACTGGTGTTGTGTCCAGGTACGGGAGGTGCACTCAGGCTGAGATGTGTTACTGAGCATGCCCAGGACAACTTCAAAGTTGACAGGCCTTTTCTGGCCCCCCTTCTGGACTAGGTGTACATGGTAGGATGGAGGGACACATCCTAATGACATAAATTTGATTTATAAAATCAAAACGTTGACCCACCATCTCTTATTTTTATAAAATATTCAGCTATTTTTTTCTTCCAGCACAACTGCACTCAGGTGTAGCATTGCCCATTGCCAGAAAGTCAGTGTGAACTGTTTTCTAAAGGAAAAGTGCACATGAGAATTCAGATTATTTAATCTACCACAGATGCTGCTTGTAGTCTAAAAAAACAGCTGCAGCTGATGACAAGGTGGTGTAGACTGTGACACCTCTGCTGGTTCCCCCTCAGGAACACCCAGGCAGTCTGTGACAATGATAGGTTTTTAATTGATAGTATATAATTAGGGCAACCTAAGCCTTGTTTAAAGATTGCAGTATATTAAATCGAAATGCCTGAGTGGACCTTACTGGTGTTGGAGCAGGAGGCTGCAGAGTGAGGTGGCATCAACCATGTAAAACAGAATTCTTCCTCAGTAAGCCAACCCGGGCTGGAACTATAGCTGGACTTCTGTTTAGTGTGCTTCCTTCATTACCATAACATTTGGGCTTATTTTGTGGTGGAATAAATAATATTCAGATTCAGTCCTCAACACAGATGTGACGTACCCTAGACACGTATGTTCAAACCACAAATGATTGGCAAAGATACCATCAATATCTCTATATCATCAATTACTTTGACCTTTTCACAGTCTACTTTGTAAATTGTAGTAGCTTAAATACTTGCATAATTCCGAGTGAACGATTTCACCAGTTTTACAAAATCTTTCAAGGTGTTAACATCTGCAATACAAAAATATTTGGTTTTAGCACAACAAAGTAGAAAAGAAATGATAAAGATTACACAAGGAATAAGGATCTCTTTATTTATTCATCACATACTTCCTAGGGATTTTTGATCTTTAAATTTGTTCTAATATTATCAGAATTGATTTCTAGTCTCTCTGATCCCAGAGGAAATGTCTTCAGTGAAGCTCTCAGTGGATTAACGGTAATGAAGAATCAGCTTGCAGAGCTGTTACTATGGTGCTCTTAAGTGTAGGGCTTCTAAAAAATTAACTGATAAGAAAATTCCAATGCACTATATTTAGAAGCATTTCATTTTCTAGCTTTAGACAGAAAATTATTTAGCAATTGAAAGTCTACATAGAAATTGTTTATTTTTTATTCCATCCTGGTATCTTTTAATTCTGTTATCTGGTTTTATTAACTTTTAAATAAATACCAAATTTAGAAAAAAAATCTTACAATATTCTCAAAAATAAAATTTGAAGTAAGAATTATACTGTTAGTTTCTCTGGGTTTTGTCTCGGTTTGGTTTTGGTGGTTTTGTTTGGGGATTTTTTTTGTAATTCTGAGAACCAAATCCTTTAGATTCTACTAGAAAATATTTCTTTAGAAAGAGCTTTTCTTGAATGTTTACCTTTACTTTATGCTCCAGAAAGGCATTTTAACAGTACTGCTTTCTGACTCTCTTGGAAAAAAGCCCAAGTCTATTTTTAGATGCCAGCATCCTAAATTGTGTACTGTATCACACAGTGCAATGCAAGCAAAAATGGAAAATTCTGCTTCCTATTATTTTTGAGCTTGAGCCAACTCTGGCCCATTTCTGTAGGACAGCCCAGCTAAAAGTCCTCTACAGTCACCACTGACACCATTATGAGGAATATGGGTTTGTTACAGGCACAACTGTTATTTCACATAGGCAGTTTAACACCACCTGAAGTAGAACGAGTGGAAAATAACACCAATACACACAAACACCTTTGCAGAAATCCCTGTACTCTTATTACAAATCAGTTTATATTAACATTCGAATCATTTGTATTAAAAGCAAAAAACCCAAACCAAACCAAACCAAATCCAACAAAAAAAAAAAAAAAAAAAGAAAAGTCACCCCTTTCCACACTGCTTATAACAAATTGCCTGCCAGCTCACAATTAATTTCCTGCAAAGCAGCTTGTGGTGTCCTCCCCACTTTGTGGCCATAAGGGCTGCGTTATTTGTTGCCATAATGGCTTTCTTGTATCACTTATAAATGAGGTAAAATGCTTGACAATGACACTTTTTTAGAGCTGACCACCTGAACTTGTCTGGAACCACTTGAAACTCTACTCACAGCTCTAACAATGAGATGCCACCCTAGTGATGTTCCACAAATGCACAGCTTCACAGGCAGAACAAGGAAACTGATAGGAGTGTAGCTACTGTTAGTATAGACTGAAAAGATAATTTGAAGAAAAAAAAGGTACTATCCAAATGACATTCTCAGTGTCTTTGCATCTTTACAATGTATCTGGCAAAAATTTTACATTCAGAGGTCTCACAGAAAGAGGTCTCAGCCTAAATAAATGAAGATTCTACACTTCTGCAAAGACTTGGTATTTTCAAAATCACTTGGAAACAAAAATTAATTGCATGGCTTTGTAGCATCCATGTGAGGCAAGGACTAGCAAGACAGGAAGATCCCATAAATAACTTTTGAAATGAATCTAATTTGTGATTAGGATAATGTAACCTTCCTCCTCTGCAGAGACCTGGAAAACAAGTAATGAAAAGTCCAGTATAGATGATTATCAATTGATTGTATTACCACTATGGGCATTTTAGCCTCGTTATGAGTTTTTAATTATTTCACGCTGCCTTCCCTTCTCTAGTTTTTCAGTAAGAGAACTGTACTGACATTTGCAATTTTGTAATTATATTGTTCATGAACAAAATTCACCTATTCTTCCCAGTGCCTGCCCCAAAAGAGATGCAGCTGTTGGGGTGCACACCGAGGAGATCACAGAGGCCCTGCTTCATCCTTCTGCATGCTCCCAGCCTGGGTGGGACAGCGTTGTGTTGCAGCGTGTTTGCGTGGTTCGGAGGCTCTGGCACAGTCTGTGTGATCACCCTGCTCTGCAGTCTGTGCTATAAAGATCATCCTGCGTTTTCCAACCTCACTCCCTCTTTCTACTCACCAGCCTAAAATATTTTTGTCCTTTGAAAGGACAGCTTCAACTAGCTGTGTTTTTTGTGTCCAGTTTCTACTGCTTTACATAAAGACATCAAGGACAATTGCCTGAATGTGGAACACACAGTAGGGTGAATCATGAAATTTTAAGGCTAACACTCATTTATACATATATGTATATGCATATGTATGTTGGCATGTATACATTTCTATCACTTGTTATTATCTTATTTTGAAATGTATGTATTTATTTAAATATGTCTTTCCTTAAATATTTTCTATTTGGTGTAAGAGAAGAGAGAAAAGAGATTGACTTTATTTTTCCAACTTGTTCTCAAGTTTTTAACTGTTTTTGCACTAAAACCAATCCAATTTATGTGGAGTTGATTGTAGTAAACATCCCTAAGGGTATAAGGTTTTAAAAGGCTAGAGGCCTAGAAGCTATAGCATAGGACAGAGAAGCAAGAGTGCTTAAATCTACTGTTGATTTCTTAACTGAATTTCTGAGTAAAGAGTAGTTATGTCATTTCACCTGTTTCTGTTATTTCACAAAGCTATTGTAAAAATTGAATTTTGCAGTCTCAAGAAAAAGAGAGGGGTATGAGTTTGCCAAGAGATTTTATGGTTGCTGTTGTAATTTTCAAGAAGCCTGAAAAACTAAATCCTTAACCAATACTTTTCCTTTTTTTCCACATTATTTAATTAATGCAAAGAGTGCTGAGATGTATACACCAGTGACTTTCTAAACCAAAGTTTTGAAATACTGCTTTTGCAAGGGGAGAAAGACAAGAAAAAAATACATAGGTTTATACAAAAAAAATGAACCAAATTTTTTTAGACCAAGTTTTGCCTTCATAAAATGTAGCTTTTGTTCCTGTAGACATAAAGAAATCTGTGTGCTACATATATGTTCATTTTGCTAGCCATGGAAAACAGGCACCAAGACAGTCCTCAGGTCATAATATCCATTTACATGAAGATTTTTATTTATTGATAAAATAATGCTTCCTCCTGCCCTACAACAAGCTTGAAAACTCCTGCTAGAGAGTGGAAGATATTTTTCTCCTGCTGGTTTTGAAGATTTTTTTGAAAGCCACTTTTGGTTCAATCCTGTTTTAAGAGGCCGAGCAAAAGCCTTTTGTTTTCTTTCCTTTTGTGCACCTCATTTTTGTTCTCTTTATTTTCCTCAGAGTTCAACACAAGACCTGAGCTTGCCCATGAACCACAGAGCATCCCATTAGATCTACCTCTGCCACAGGAACACAAGATCCCAAGCCTACCTTCCCTGGGCAGCCTGGTGGATTTTTGCATGAAGACTGCAGATGATCTTGATGATTTTTGATCAAGCGCAATTTTATAAACATAGATGTACACACTCGGCCTCAAAGGCCTGGCTCCTTCATCACAGTTCCCATCACAACCAGGAAGAGAATAGACTCCCGGGTGTGTAAGTTCATTGTCTGCTTCCTCCTCTTTGAAATATTACATTTTTAGAACCTTCGTTTTAAACATGCACTATAAATCTGACAACAAGTGTTACTGAAGTCCCAACTCTAAATAAACAGTTTAAAATAAAAGTTGTATAAATACCCATCTGTGCCAACAATACAGTTTGAAAGGGAGCAGGGTAAACACAAAGTAAATTAAATGGGATCCACTTTCGTGGGGTGGATGGCTACTTAAACCAGTTATTATAGAGAAGATTTTGTTGTGTGGTGCGACAGCACGTACCCATGTGGCTAACCAAGAGCTGGTTGAAAAAACAAACCCCACCCATACCTAGGAGCAGTGCCATGACCAGACCACAATTCCTGCGAGGCACAAATCTAATTTGCTGAAAATGAAGTACAGGCACTGTCGCAGCTCATTAGACAGCAACAGACATATTGCAAGAGAAGAAAGTGGAATTTGGTGGAAGGTCCAAGTTCTACACATGCTGTGAATAAACCAGACTATTGTTTTTTGATAAAGGAGTATTGTTTTGAATGTGCCGGGTAACTAAGTAAAGCCAGCAGAATTTTTTGGCCAAATATAGTCTCTTGCTCACTGCTAAAAATCCTAGCTTTTAAATTAGGAGCTGAAGTCATTGAAAAAAGTTTACATTCCTGCAGCCAGCTGCAGCAAAGCCAACCAAATGTTTGGCTTAATATTCATCTCTTTCATGAACCTTTCTGAAACATCTAAGACTAGAAAATACCATTTCTATTATTTAGTAATTTGATGCTTAAAACTTTGGGTTTCTTCCCTTCTTTTTCTCCTTTTATTATGCTTTTTAACTTGTTCGGAAAAGACCAGTAGGGTCACTGCTGTGGTATTGGGCTATGTGAAACATCTCAAAACTTAAAGAAATCCTCCTTTCAACCTCTGGCACCATCTCCAATTGTAGGTCACAGATACTAGCAGTGTGTTTTTCGTTGTTTTGGGGGTTTTTGATCGTAACCCAAGCCAGCGTAAAGGAGGAAAAGAAGGTTTTGTTTTTCACAGTAGCTAGATGCAGTGGTGATATGGGCCTGGAAAACTAGCAGAGCTTGGGAAACCTGACTTTTAAAAACAGTGCAAACTGCTGCATTTCTTTAGGGCAATGCTGTGTGAATGACACGCTACAATTATTGAAAGGAATAGAGCAACTGGTGGAAGCATGAATTGCCTTCCACATCCTTTGATATATTTGGTGCTCACTGCTTTTAGCCACTCCAGCAGGCCAGCATGGGTTTTTATGGGTCCTGAATCTGGATCTGAATGAGCCAACCTCCTCATATCCCGGCAGCAGTGGCAGGACCAAGGTGGAGGGATGCAGCCCATGCCTTGTGCCTTCAGGAGAGATGGGAAGTGTTTAGTCCCATGCAGTTTGGCCCCCTAGAGCTGTCACAGCTATAGTCCCTTACTTCTTGCTTCCCACCCACAGCTTGAGGGTATTAGGTCTGTATTAAGTCAACAATCTCTGTATTAAGTCAGTTTTTGGGTACATTTCTATACAAACAAACAAAAATCAATTTCACTATTCCCTATTTCATGTGCTTTCTCTACTCAGTATTTCACATCTCTGTCTCATTAATACCTAAATAGTTCTGCCAGTGTTTTCTCCAGAAACAAGCTGTGATGGGACATTCAGGGTAAAGCCAATGAGGATCATTAGTACAAGCATGAAGCCAAAGCCAAGACTGTGCTGGGGTTCAACTGCTGGACTTTTAAACACAGATCTCCTAAACTGGAAGAAGCATGACTGCCACAGGGAGAAAGAGATTATCTTAAAGTAGCCAACTTTTCTCCTTTTGAGACATTTTGGATTCTGTATTAAGACAATATTCAAACAAACATATTGGTCCTTTCTAATATAATAGGGTTCTGAGTGCACCCCTGTTGGTGTCTTGCTTTGCCTCTTTCCAAACCATACTAGAATTGTTTGATTTTCAGGTGATGGGTACCTCTGAGTATGCGGCAATGGACTAAAAAAGAAATAGAGAAGGTGGATGTTCATGACTATATGCTTCTTGATGGGATCCAGTCTAGTAAGGAACACAGGGATTGCCTCCAAGGATTTACAAGGTAGCAGGCAGATTTGCATTTTAAAACAGGCAGGAACAATCAGACCAGAAATGTCTTTTTTCAGCTTTTCATGGTGTGGCCATACCTCTAAAGGGTGAAGTGACTGAGATAAGCCACTCTGACCCCTTTCACCTTCCCATACCTACTGCAAGAGGGGTAATTTGTCTTCTCATGCCTATCAACCAATTTGTCTGTGATTGAGATGCTCAAGTGTGCTGGACCCTTACAGCAAACATTATCATGTAATAACACAAGAACTCCTGCAATTTTTCAAGTGCCATATTGGTAGCAGGTGCCTTATCTAGATGTGCATTGTAAAGAGGAAAACCTCCTTCAGCAGGCAGACATACTACCTGAAGAGTGTAAAGTTGGGATGAATTTCCAAAAAGTATTTCCTTCCAGTCATACACAACGCTGATCAAAGAAAACAAAATACTCATTTTAATGGGTTATTTTAACTACGTTAACATAATAATACATTTAACCTAATCGGTATTGACAGCACTTGGAATTTTAGCAACAGTTACTGGATATTAGGTGGTTTCCATAAAAGCCTCATGCTTGTCCTCAGACAATTAGATCAAGTATCTTTAAGTCTCAGTCCCTTATAATTATTGAAAAAATCATGAGTCCTAATATGTGAAAAACCCGAAGACAAATTTAAAAAATGATGAATGGATGAAACAAAACGCTGACATTTCTGGCTTTGGCTAGCACATCATAACATTTCTCTATCTCTCTTTTTAAGTTGGTGATTCCTTCATCTGTATTCTTAAGCCAGCCTCATATTTTAGGATCTAGTTTACTATTTCTGAAAAACTGGTGCTGATAGTTTGATAACATTTCACTGGTTCCCAGACCCTTTTTATTCTTTTGCTTTCCTTTTCCTCCTTTTATCCTGCTCTCCCTCTCTGCCTGCTGCATTTCTAGGACCAGCACTGGAGCTTCCCTGCTATTCCTGGAATGTCTGACCAAAGACCCAACGAAAGGCCCCAATGTCTTAAAAGCTCAAAGCTTCTTCATATTACAAGTAACACCGAGGTAAGACCAAATGCTGCCTGTGCCACCCACAGCCACTGTCATCCATGTCAAACTTTCACTGACAACAGCTGATCTCTGACAGGCAATGGAAAATCTGGAAACTTCAGAAAAAAAGAAACAACAAACCAACCACAAAAAAACCCCCCTAAAAACTAAAAAAACCCAATCAGCTGTTAAAAAGAGCAAACAAATTGATAGTGACGTGGATCATTCACGTTGACTTAATAGATTGCCCTAGATCTTCAGCATGGATGACTTTACAGCCACTGCTATCCCAGCATAACTATTGCTGATCATGCTGCTCTGCACTTTAAGAAAAGTAGGACTTCAGAAGTGTCTTAGTTTAAAAGAC